>APFE030175151.1:57382-76925 GCA_000404065.3 Pinus taeda | reverse complement strand
AAGTCTCGTGCCCACAAGAGTTGAGCACGGTGGTTAACGCCATGATCAGTGGTCGGCTGAGGCAATCTGCAACATTATTAGTGCTGCCCTTCTTATACTTGATATTCAAATGGAACTGTTGCAGTTATGTGGACCACTTCTGATGGCGATCATTCTGCAATTTCCCTTGGGTCTGTATGAACTGCAGGGGTCGGTGGTCTGTGTGGATGACCGTTTCCTTCCCCAAAATGTAATGCTTCCATTGTCGGTAAGACCTCTTTGCATTAACAGAGGGATATCATTTTATCATAATCTGTTCGTAGATGATTTTCTACTTTTTGCTATGCTTTGTAGGCAAACATGGCAAAATCTGCATGACATTTTAAGATCTTTCCAAAGAGCTACAGGTTTATGTATCAACGAAGGAAAATCATCTTTTCTTTATGGAAAGGTTAATATGGATGATATGGACTATATCTCACAACTCTTTAGGATACAAGCAGTTTCCATCAATGAAGGCATGAAATACTTGGGTTATCAACTCAAACCCATGAGCTACTCCCTATCTGACTAGTCTTGGATCCCCAACAAATTTTACAAAAGGATATCAGGATGGGAATTCAAATTCCTATCATTAGCTGGCAGGATGATCCTCACTCAATTTGTGCTTGCTCAAATTATTTTATATTGGGCACACGTCTATTACATCCCTACTGGTATCATCAAAAAACTAAATAGTTTAATGGCCACCTTTATATGGGGAGGCGGAAAGGAGAAGAAGAAATTCCATATTTCAAAACTATCCAATATCACCCTCCCCAAAAAAATGGGGGGTTGGGGCATAATGAACCTTCGTCGTTTTGGTGTAGCTCTCCTATGTAAATTCCTTTGGAGAGCGGTTTTTGGAGATTGCTTATGGAGTAATGCTATAAAAATGAAATATCTGAGAGGTAGAGACTTCATATATTGGTACAGAGATAGAACATTGGGCTCTTCACAAGGGTCGTCTATCTAGAGGAGTTTCCAAAAGGTGTTTCATTTCTTCTACAAGAATCTCGTATGTAAGTTTCAAACTGGAAACAAGATTCTTATCGGCATTGACCGTATCATGGGAATAGATATGGATTTCTCTTTCCCTCATTAGCTTTTAATCTATCTTCATCATAAAGGTATATTTTTCTGCAAACAAGTTATTAAAGACTGGCAGGAAGCCATCTCGAGATGGAAATCTGCTCGTGAATTGGGTCTAGATGATTTCATGACTGCTCAATGGGAAAAAGCTATATGGGAGATGAAACATGCAGGAATATACATAACAGAGGAAAATGACAGCATGGCTTGGTGATATGAAAAAGGCAAAACAAATGTATTAGTAAGAGATATATATCTATCCATAACAGTAGACCAGCATGAA
The DNA here is from genome assembly GCA_000404065.3 of Pinus taeda. Classification (NCBI taxonomy): domain Eukaryota; kingdom Viridiplantae; phylum Streptophyta; class Pinopsida; order Pinales; family Pinaceae; genus Pinus; species Pinus taeda. Next base: position 75,532 of record APFE030175151.1, on the reverse strand, counting down.
TTTTCCTGGAATATATTTCCAAAAAAATTCTGGAAATCATGGTGTCCTCTAAAAATTATACTATTTTCATGGTTAATATTCCATAATAAAAACCTCACGTGGCCTAATCTTCAAAAACGAAACTGGCAAGGCCCTGCAATATGCTCTATCTGTCTATCTGAGACAGAAGACAATTTGCACATGTTTCTATATTTCCCTCTCACCCTGATCTTGTGGAGACAGCTGGCTACTCATTTTGGTTTTACTATTAGTCCTCATTCCTCCATGATGGACGCTTTCAAATGGTGGAGTGCCCAGAAAACCATATGGCGACCTATTCTTCCTATTATGTGCTGGTCTGTTTGGAAATGGAGGAACAAAAAACTATTCCAAAATAGTAGAGAGGATTTCAGACTTCTACATGACAAAATCATTCCTTTCTATTCTTCAATCTTGTCATATATATCCCAACATTTGAAGCATCATGAGATAGAAGACGTCAATCAGCAAATAAACTTTCCATGGGCTCATTTCGATGGTGCGGCTAAAGGTGGACGATGTGCATGTGGTTTTTACATATGTATTGATAAGGATCAGCATTACTCTGTCTACTGGAATGGTGGCAATGGGACCAACAACAAAGCTGAAGCCATGGCCCTGCATGGCCTACTCACCTTCTGCTCCTTTTTGGACATAGGTCCCATTCAAATCTTCGGGGACTCCAAGATCATTATTGATCATGTTTCCGGCATACAATCCATAAAAAATGACAGTCTTAAAGGATGGATACACAGGATTTCATCAATATGGAAGGGATCACTCTATCCTATATCTCATATCAAAAGGTCTCAAAATAAGGAGGCTGATGAGCTTTCAAAGAAAGGACTGAATCTCAATGCGATGTGTGGTACCTGAACATCACGGTAGAATCCAAATCATACTGTATTTTACCGTTCTCTATACCTAGTATATAGCTTAGTATCAACCTCGTATGTTTCATGAGTTGTTTCTCTTATTTCTATCATATGAACAGGTAGAATATTTTGACTTATTCCCCCTTATACATAGAATCATAAGTTTTACTTACAGTAATCTCTTTTGGTACAATCATCACATATGGACAATGGTTTTTTGAACAGTATGAAATGTTATTTTGATGTACAGTTTCATTTGTTCCTATCTGGCCAGAATATGGTCAATTTTCCATATATGTATTCCACTTTTAGAAATATAATCAATATACATCTTTTTCTTTCTGGAAAAAAAAAAAGGAATTTATTGAAATACTTCGATAGACAAGTAAATTTACGAAAGTTCATAAAATGTTATATAATTATAGAAACATATCATTAATTGTTTAAATTAACATATATTGATTGCACTAAAAGACACCTTCTACAAGTTCAATATTAAATTGATGTACATTATATATTTTAGTTCATTTTAAGTATCAAATTGACTTGCCTCGTAGGACAATTATACAAATTAACATACATTGATTGCATTAAAAGACACTTTCTACAAGTTCAATATTAAATTCATATACATGATATATTTTAGTTTATTTTAAGTATCAAATTGACTTGCATCATAGTAAGATTGTACTTATTTTCTTAGCCTATGAAACTAGAAATCAAAATTGCTATATTTTTTAATAAAAATTATATTGTAGTCCCATGGACGTGGTCCAATGGTTAGGTGGGGAGGTTTGATCCGACAGGTCTTGTAGTCCAATCTCAGGCAGGACTATGTATGCCTGAGAACTGCTTTAGGCATGATTTCTTCGATTGAAAAAATAAAAGTTATAAACTTATACTATAGAAAAAAAAATTAGTGAGATAATTGACAAATCCATAAACTGAAATAATAAGCATCCAAAAACTGAAATAATGTTCATGCATCCATAAACTATCCATTTATGAAAATATACAAAGTGTGTATCACATGTGATGTGCCCTATGAAATGGGCATGAAAATATACAACCTATCTATGATCCACTCTGGAAAGCATCACTTCTAGAGTTACTCCTATGTGAGTCTCGCTGCACAAAGTAAGCATCTATAACCTGGTACTACAATATAACACATTCAAATTCAAATTAATTAGATCATTATTTGTACATAATTTTAAAAAATAAAAATTTATAAATAAATGATTTTGAACCACATTTAATTACATACGAATCTACTAACATCATTCGAGTTTAAATGCAAGTCGGGTAGGAAGGGGGTCTAATCAATCTAGGTTTGTTGCTCCCCTTTCTGTGGCTCAACGATTGGGGCATGCGTCGATGGACCCGCATCGTTAAGGCCTACATACCTAGCATCCCAATCATGTGTTCACATAATTGCGACATCGACACCACTCTGCATATGGCCATGTACACAATGGCATTGAAGACAAATTATAATTAGTCTGTGAATTAATTAGTATGCATGTGTAACTCCATGGAAGTGGAGGAGATTCCATGGAAACACATACTCGTGAAGGCCATTCTAAATGATCAATTGCCCCCTCGGATGACCTCACAACCTCATCTATGTCACTAGGTTGTGTCTACATGTTATCATGAACTTATTAATATAAAGCAATCTAATACGAACTTATATTTAATTAATATAAATAATTTATAATATGAGAATAAGATTCAAAAGTTTTGTATATATGTACCTAGCCTAGGTCACATGGGTCATGCACCCTCCAAGTGTTACGGATGACATCCTCACACATACGTGTATATGAAAAAAGTTGGTCGACAAGTAGACTCTCAATATATGCAACATCATATAATGGAATTAGTGGTTCAAGAGGCAATGATGGTGGTTTGTGCATCTCTCCACACAATGTGACATGCGCACAGGTCAATGATTTATACTTGCTAGCTACTACGGTATGCATGGTCTTAGTGTCAAGTTGTGACACCTCCTCAGCTTTGTCGGTAATACCATGCCTTGAGGTGAATGTGGTAAAAGTCTCAGAAGTGGTGGTACATGCGCAGGGTACCTACAAGCCTCGACATGATCATATATATGCCCCTTTCTAGATCCATAAAACTCAAATATGACATAAGTGTAATCTGGTCTCATATGCAACACAAACTCCGCATATAACTGTTAAGCAAAGTAAAGGGGAACCTAGTCATGGTGGGGGAACTGGCCCCAAGATCTAATGAATTGATCATAAACAAAGAGAGTTGCATCAACATTGCTAAAGAGTTTGAGTGGAATTGAACCAGCATGCCTAACAAAACGATCCAAAGGGATGTCAAACAATGCCCCACGAACACCAATGTCCTTGGTGGTGATTTTCACCGCATCCTAATTATGTGGGCCTCTAACCTCTAACATCCTCATCCTCTATATGGAAAGTAGGAGCTTTCCCTATGGGCCCGCCCTCTCATATGCAATGATCAACCATTCGATGCTTTCCAACATCAAAGTCAAACTACGCCTAGTAAGCGACATAGCAGGTATATTACACAAATCTTGTTTGATCCATGTGTGTTGGGCTCTAACATCATCTAGTGTAATAGTGGTTATAGCATCATTCCACAGAGGGATCAACGTTGTAGGGCAATCCTCAGCTTCACCTTGTTGAGGGTATACAAATCATAAACATAATTTAATAACATATATAACAAAATAAGCATAAGAACATATATATTAAATTGAAACACATCAATCAAAGACGATTTAAAAATTAAAGACAATTTCAAGACATAAACACATAAAGTTTAAAGAGGATTTAAAAATTTAGAGGTGTACCTGCAATAGGTGAAGAAGGTCCACTATCGATAGCATGATCATCAACAGATATAGAAACATTGTCTCTGACACTCCAAGTGGTGTCGGAAGTAGAATCTATGAGTGGAGCATGCACTCTGGGTGGGCTGCATGATCTATTACAAGCCTGACCATATATAGCAAATCCCCCCACACTCCGACAAGCTACGATTGGGGGGCACATCAGAGATGCCTCTGCATACTACATATAATACATATAAACTAATCCAAGAAACAAAATGTTGACTAAACTATTACATAATTAAAATAGGCGATCAAATGTAACTTCACACATTTTCTCATTTCTAAACAAATGCTACATAATAACTTGTCCCTTAATGCTTAATTTACTTTAATAGATTTTCCAATAACATACTAACTATCGAGTTTAAACCAAATGAGTTATTTTCCTTGGAAATGTTAGTTTCATTAAATAAATCTTCACAGGGTGTACGAATCACTTCTTCATACAAATTTTCCTCCAATTCTATATCAACATTCAATACTCTCATTATTAATTTACACAAATGCATGCTTAAGCCATTATTAGTATTGTTCGTCTTCAAAGTCTTTAGTTTAATGCTTATTTTATACTTATCAAATAAATTTGTTACATTGTAAAAATATAAATTATAACATCTATTGAGAAGATTTTTGTCATTTTAATGTTAAAAATTAAAATTATATATCTTATATATATATAAAATTTAATTATGTATATTAAAATCTAAAATACATCAAAGGGGTTGGTCCCATAATCTCGTTTACATTCATAAAGTTGATTGGTTCTAAGGGAATAAAAGTAATTTCTCTTCGGAACAACTAATACAATAATCGATTGTGTTAATTTAAAGTATTTAAGTTTCACGCATATCAGATATCTATTATTGTAATTTATTAAGTAATGAATTTAATTTAGTCTAATAAATTCACTGTATACTTTCATCACTTTTTTCTTAACATAATAAATATTTTATACTTCATCACTCCTCTCCTTTCTTATAATATATGAAATTTGAAGGTTGGTATAACTAAGTTGTAAAGGTTGGGCGATTCTATAATTTGGTATGACTAAGTTTTAAGGGTTGGGTAATTCTATATTGGGTATAGATTGGGCAAACAAAAAAAATTCAAAATGTTAGGTTACAACCAATTTTCAATCTATCCAAGGATTATTTAGAGTTTGAAATGGTCTTACTTTTCCTAGATCTATAGAGAACTAAATTTGAGAGTTGGCAAGTTTTCCAAAGAAGTTGTTTTGTGGGTTTTCTTGTTTGATGCCTTGAAGGTTGGTATAACTAAGTTGCAACGGTTGGGTGATTCTATGTATGACTAAGTTTCCAGGGTTGGGCGATTCTATATTCGGTATATATGGGGCAAGCAAAAAAATAAAAATTCAAAATTTTAGGCTACAACCAATTCTCAATCTATCCAAGGATTACTTAGAGTTTGAAATGGTCTTACTTTTCTGAGATCTATAGAGAACTAAATGTGAGAATTGGCAAGTTTTCCAAAGCAGTTGTTTCCCTATTTTGAGGATCAATTGGTTCAAGACATGTTTTTCTTCATATAAAGTATGTCTAAATATGATAGATAATAACTTATATAGGAAACTTTCGATTGTAAAAGATATTTTTAGATAGAGAGTGCAAGAGTTTTTTTGGGAATTTTGGTTATCACAAATTTGAAAGAGCCAATTATATGATAAGAAATAACCAAATGTATTCATCAACACTTATTTTATGTAAAGCTCTAAAATAACTAAATACTGATTTTTACTTATATCCCCTAAAAAATATTTTACTTTTCATAAATATAATTTTTTCTTTAAAAAATTATAATAAAATAAAATAATATAAATATGTAATAATTGATGTGTGAATCTCTTAATATAAATATGCTTTCATATCACATTCAGCATAAATATTTTGGATAAAATTTGTTATCATCATATGTTTTGTAAAGTCTTTCACTCCACCTAAATAATATAAATAGAAAAAGTGTACCAAGTAATTTTGAAGATGTTTTATTAGTTTTAGTTAAAATTATCAATAATTTCAAAAAAAAATAATTTAAATAATAAATAAAATAGTATATATTTTTTTTATTTTAATTTATGAAATATAACAATAAAATTTAAAAGTTAGTAAATTTTGTTTCATGAATAAATGAAAGACAATTTTGTTTCATTTAAATTAAAAACTTGAAATTATATAACATAAAATTTATCATAAAACTATAACCAGAGAAGCTATTATGGTCATCACATGAAAATTAATAATCGAAAACTCAAAAAATAAGAAAAAAATACCAAAAAAATCTCTCTTCTATCCTACCAAAAAATATCACCCTTCCCTTGTAACATCACCACCATGTATAAAAACATTAAACATTAGTATTTATGTTCTTATTTTAATTATTCTTATTTCTATTTCAATAATTCTTTGCATAATTCCAATGTAGATTACATTAATCATCACTACCATAATTTCTACAACACTCATGATATTACAACCCGTCCAATAACCATCTTCCCTGAGTACCTCTCTTTTTATGATATGTTTGAAAATAAAGTACTCATGATATTACAACCCGTCCAATAACCATCTTCCCTGAGTACCTCTCTTTTTATGATATGTTTGAAAATAAAGTGCACATTTCTCTTTGAAGACAAAAATCTTCATAGTTGCATATTGATTATGAGCACATACTTGCAAACTTGACAACATGCTTATGGAATATTACACCATATATTGACACGACAACTCTTTTCCAAAGTATATGGATATACATTTTGAATGAGAACAAAACTCCATAATTCAACAACAATTAAGGCACACTCACTCACCAATATAAAAGAAAAGGACTAAGATATATTTAAATAAAGAATAAAAATTAAAACTAAGATATATTATTGACACTACAAGCATAATCACTTATTTAAGCAATGCAATTGTTTAGTTGTAAGACACTTTACAGTAATTATGAGGATCAAATACTCTGACAATTATTGCCACTCATAGGATAAAATACTCTAGACATTTATTGGCACTCTTAATAATTACGTTGTAAGGTGTTCTCTATGAAAATAACTCTCTTTCCCAGCCACCTGTATCTTCATGAGTTGTTGATTTGAATGTTAGACGATTAAAATAGTCTAGACTATTAGATTGATTTTCGACAGGTATTAATCAATTACAATGTTATTCAAGTTAAGTCGGTTTCCTCTTTGAAAAAATTGCATAGCCTCGAAGGAACCAGAGGACGTGCCGATGGAGGTGATGGTTAATGGAATGGAGAATGAAGAGGGCGATTTTTTAAAAGGAAACAAGCTGCATGCTAACTCTCATGGCAGCAAGTTCAAGCAGGTTGACTCCTTAGATTTGGAGTCTAATACAGTTTTTGGAATGGCTACTCACGGCTCAGTTAGTAATTTGAATGAAATTTCATTTATCAAAACGATTTTAGGAAAGTAAATTTGTAATTATGACAGGATTGGTAAATGGTATTTCCTCTTGCAAATCGACCATAGTTATGGTAAGAGAGTTGTAGATTTTTGTGGGTATGAAGTTTCATTTATAATTTTGTTATTGCCAAGAGTATATGGTTGCTAATGTTGTTGTTTTGTTATGATAACGGTTTCAAACTATCTTCTTTGCTCCCTTGTTGCTATTTTCTATGTAACTGAAAAAATAAATAAATAAATAAATAATAAAAAATAAAAATAAAATAAAATAAATAAAAAATAAATAAAAAAAAAATAAAAAATAATAAAATAAAAATAAAAATAAATAAATAAATAAAAATAAAAATAAAAATAAATAAAATAAATAAATAATAAAAATAAAAAAATAAAATAAAAATAAAAAATAAAATAAATTATGTGTCCAAGTCTCAACCAATTTTATGTCAAACCATTCACTAGTGGATATGTAAAATATATGTTACTTTTCCAGCTATAGCAATCATGACGTGGAAGTCTATGGTCTTCATGCAAGTGAAATATCCACTAGGTAGTGAACTGTAGAAAGCCCGAGTGGCAACAAGCTCATTCAAAAACGGTGCTCTTTTAGTGGTTAAAGTTCTGTTGTCATGAAGTTTCTCAAGAATGTCTGCAAAGTGTTTGACTGAATGCTGAACCAAAAATACTCTGTTTTGGCAAAATCATTGGTTTGTTGGTCCTCTCTTTTTGTGCCACTATACACAGCATTTCAACATGATGCAGGAGCATTCACCCAAGAGAAAAATCATTGTAAATAAATAGACATAGGGGGGTTATTTATTTTTAGGAAGTAGTGTCCTAAGTCTCAAATTAATGTAATTCAGGCCATTAAGTGATTTAATTAGGTAACAGGAAGAAATTGTAAGTGCTCTCGAATAAATGAGAACATGAGTGGCAATAATGAAAAAAGAGCCTAAAGTGAATTAGGACTCTTAGAACAGTTCATGATTTTAGGAGCGAAAGAGAGTTTTTACGCATTAAATGGAGAATAGAAGTGGACATAGAGGATAGAGTACATCTAGGAATCGGTTCAGTAGATATAGGAGTCGGTTCAGTAGATATAGGAGTCGAACCAGGATAGTTCAACAGAACTCCTTGTATATGTAAGACTACGGGCAGAGTCAAAGGGGAGAGGCCACAAATATCGAAAATCAGGCCTGTGCGAGACAAAGAAGTCTCGAATGTAATATTTGTTTTTACATATATATAGAGAGTTTATTTCCTGACTGTGTCAGTATGCTGAAGAATTATTTCAAGTATGAATTACTTGTGAATTCGTAGACTCTGCAACAAGTTGCAGGCAGAATTCTGAAGGACGCAGAGGAACTGAGTTGATTCAGAGGAATCGTAAAAGGATTCTTAAATCAAATTGGGGAAAAGAGTGAAGCTCTAAGGCAGAAGCGAAGTGAGATTCGTAGAAGAGTAGAGCACAAGAGGAATCGTGCAATAAAATAGTAAGAGGGCGAAACCTTTGAAGAGGAGCAAACCACAGAGGAAAACTGAAGAAAAGGCGCAAAAATCTACGTAAATAGGTGGATGAAGAAGTGGAGTGGTAATGCTCAGTAGTCATTAGATCTGAAAGACTAACGGTCAAGATTAAGTCACATCGGTGAAGATCCTTTTAAAGTTATCAGAGCGAGCCTTGGAGGATTGCGATGAATGAGTGCCGATTGTTCGTGGACCGTTGGATCGTGACCAGATCAACGGTCACAATTTAAATTGCAATCGAAAGTCGAAGGTGCCAAGGGCCAGCACTGGTGTTTAGCGGTGTTATGATATCGCTAACAGCGATAAATCGCTTATCACATATCGAGGAAGGCATAGGTCGCAGCAGCGTTGTGAAGTGATAAGATATGGACCCGACGATAAATATAGTCATGGGTTTAATGAGTTTGAAGTCTGCTTTCGTAATTTGGAGCGGAATTTCAATGTTTCCCTTTGTATCGCGTTAAGTGTGGAAGAGGAGCAAACCTTTGAAGAGGAGCAAACCACAGAGGAAAACTGAAGAAAAGGCGCAAAAATCTAAGTAAACAGGTGGATGAAGAAGTGGAGTGGTAATGCTCAGTAGTCGTTAGATCTGAAAGACTAACGGTCAAGATTAAGTCATATCGGTGAAGATCCTTTTAAAGTTATCGGAGCGAACCTTAGAGGATTGCGATGAATGAGCGTCGATTGTTCGTGGACTGTTGGATCGTGACCAGATCAACGGTCACAATTTAAATTGCAATCGAAAGTCGAAGGTGCCAAGGGCCAGCACTGGTGTTTAGCGGTGTTATGATATCGCTAACAACAATAAATCGCTTATCACATATCGAGGAAGGCAGAGGTCGCAGCAGCATTATGGAGCGATAAGATATGGACCCGACGATAAATATAGTCATGGGTTTAATGAGTTTGAAGTCCGCTTTCGTAATTTGGAGCAGAATTTCAATGTTTCCCTTTGTATCGCGTTAAGTGTGGAAGAGCGATAAGAAGCAGGCCGAAAGGTTTATAAGCACCGCTATATAATATTTGAGGTCTGGTAATGCATTATCGCATATCTGATGTGATAGAAATATATGTGTTAATGAACCCGCGGAGGTGTTGATAAGCAATTGCGACTATGATAAAGGTGTCTCGGAATCTGTGCTGGAGTTGTACGAAAGATGGGGAAGGTATGTTTTGTAGTTAATTCCTGTGTTAACAGATTTTATAAGGAAAAGTGTCGATGAAATGGTTTATGTTTAATTATATATATTGACCAATGTTTTAAGAAGAAGGCTTGATATATATGTGGTTAAGGAGATATGTAAAGGTGTTGAAGGGGTTTTAATTCCCGATAGAATGATAGAGAAGGAAGACTTCAATAAAGTCATCAGCAAAGGCTTAAGGCCTGTTTAAAAGTCCCGATAGGAGATTTGGTGGGGTGATTGGTTTCGATACAAAGGAACTGTGATCGAAAGGGCCTTAATCATTTTGATGGTTGAAGATTTGACTCCACTGCAGAGTTAAGCACCTAGGACAGTTGCATTTATGCAGATTCTTGCATATTGTAGGTATGTACGAGGGTAGCCCTGCACCATTAGTGGTATCAGAGCAGATTTGGTATCAAAGCAGGTTTGTAATCAGAGCGAGGAAAGATTTCTGCGAAAGGGAGTTTGCACATAGAAGAAGGTCATGTGCATAAGTTAATTGATGAATGATAGAGACTATAGTGGAAGATTGTAGCAGTTCCAGCAGAGGCTTGGAGTAAATAGGAACAGAGGATTTCTTGAAGGAAAGAGAAAGCATGATTGCTTAATGCAAGTTCTGAAAGGAATAGGACTTGGAGACAAAACAAAGAACAATCCATGGTGGAATGGTGAAAGAAGATCATGCTGAGATCTTGAAGGTGAGGTAATGTGTTCTGTTTTGAATTAAGAATGTGTGTTTTTTATACTAATGCACAAGTGACAGCAAGAGAATCTGTGAGAGGAGAACCAGATGTGTTTTGAAGACAGAGTAAGGAGAATACTCTGAAGGAAAGTGGCATTGAACCTAAAGAATGCAACAAGAGATTGGATAGAGAGGACAGCTGAAGTGTTCTCAAGAGAGGATGAGAGATTGCAGAAGCCTAGAAGGAGCAAAGGTGTCGCTCAAGAGGAGGTTCTAGATAAAGGACTGTGCTTACCAAAAGACTGAGTGAGGAGAGATTAGTGAGGTAATATTGCAGCCAGGAGGACTAGCTATAGCAGAGGCTTGTTGCAAATGAGTGAGGAGCTCATGAAAAAAGAGAAGAAAAAGATGACTACTAATATTCATAGCAAAGGTTCAGAGAGAAGCCATAGCAAAAGAAAGATGAACAAAGAGGATGCCAAGGAAAACGACAAGAGGATGAGTCAAGAAGAAATTGACAAGGAGATTGCAGAGTTAAAAGAACAACTCGATGCATTGAGGGGAAAACTTGAGGAAATCTAGAGACTAGGTTGGGTCTTGAGGAGGAAAGCCAGTGGAATGGCATGAGATGCAGAGAAGGCTACAGTAAAAGAAAGTGAAGTGGCTGATGGAAAAACTCAAGGAAGTTGAGTTGGGAATGGAAGAGTCCATTTGTGAACCAGAACAAGGAGAAATTCTGGGAGAAAGTGAAGATGAAGACTTGAAGACTAAAACTTCAAGTGAAGACAAAGGGTCACATGGTTTTAAATCTGACAATTTGTGTATGTTTACAGGTACAACATCTAAGGAAGGACAATTTGTTGATATGTCATAAAGGAGAAAGAAGACAAGCAGAATCCAAATTCTGTTTTGGAAGAAGATGAGATAGATAGATCGCATATGCAGTTGGAGAAAGATATCAAGCAACCAAGTTAAGGGCTTGAGAAGAGTGAAGAGGAGACCATCAAAGGATTTCTGAGTAATAAAGAAAACTTGGAACAACAAGAAGATATGATGGTTGAAGCATCAAGTGAGACCAGATCGTCTTATATTTTTAAAACTGATAGTTTGTGTATGATGGCAAATATTGCAAGAGAAAAGCAACCTTTTGAAGATGTCTTCAGAGAAGATGAAGATCTGGAAATAAAAGGTGACAAAGAAAACTTTTCAGAAGAGGAGGAAATTGACTGCATACAAAAGAAAAAGTCTATGGAGGAGTCTAAAGAAGTTGTCATGGAGATGAGGAATCAGGATCTTATTCTGATGAAGAATGAAGAAATATTGTCTCAAACAGGTAATCAAATGAGTTTGATTAATGTTATTGATGAAAAACAAATGCAAGAGAATGTTAGTGAAGATGGTGAGACAAGGATAGCTCTTAAGGAAGATAAATAGCAAGAGACTAAAGGCAAACTTGAAGAAGAGACTATGTTAGCTGAAAACATAGTAAAGGATCATTAATTCACTATGATGACAGGCACAGTGGAAGTAACCATGGAAGCTGTAGAGACAGTCAAGGAAAAAGAAGGACATCTACTGAAGAATGTTAAGAAGGAAGAATAAGTCTATAAAAAAGACTCAGCAAAGGGAGAAAGGACATCTGATGATCTATCCATAACAAAGGAAGGTATGGAGAATTGTGTGAAATATACTCCAATTGAAATTGTTGAGTTATATAGAAAATTAGATTTTCACAGAAGAGAGTTGGAAAGACAGAGGATAGATGTTCAAGAGAGATTGCTGAAGAAGGAAGACAAAAGAATTTTCATGAATGATAGTCACAAGAGAAATGAAGTGATAATGAGAGTCCAATAAATTGACACTGCAAAAGAAGGAGTTCACTATAGTGGACAAGGGCAGGAAAACATCATTAGGATAGATGGTGTGGAAGAGATACTAATGGGCAGTCTCAAGAATTCTTTTGAGAGTTCAAATCAGCATACTGATGTGCTGACAAAAGAGGGGAAAGAAACAGAGCAACAAACTGAATTGTTGCCAAAGGAAGATAAGGCACATCAGCCTTATGTTTTTTATTTTAACAAGTGTTTTGTGAGTGCAGGTTTTGTTGCAATTGTTGAAGGAGAGTTGGCACAAGTGAACAACCAAATAAAGTTGAAAGAAGAAGAGTCTATGGAAGAATTTAATCCATGGAGCAAAGAAGTTAATTTGCTGGAGAAAGTGTTGAACAGTCATGATTCAATCATGAAAGAGGGTAACGATGATAGGGAGGCAGTTAAAGTCAGCATAGAAGTCAGCAAAGAAAAAGTTGGAGCAAGCAAAGTATAAATTAGGAAAGCAAGCAAAGCAAGAGTCAGCATAGAAGACAGCAACAAAAACCTGAAACAAAAAGGAGGCAGAAAAATGAAGCAGAACATGAACCAGTTCAAATATATGCTGGAAAAAGAGATTGAAGAAATGTGGCAGCTGATGATGAAGCAATCCAAGTGGAGGAAAATGGCAGCAACAGGAAGAAAGATCAATCAGAACTTGAACTTGATTGACAAGAAGAAGAAATGGAGCAGAAGACAGCAAAAGTACAGCAGCAACAAGGGAACAGAGCATGTGGATAGTTATAGAACAAAGTGTGGGATCCAGGAAGACAAAGACCAGAAGATACATGATCAGGAGATCATGAATATTTTCTACTTTGGGAGTCTAATGCAGGAGCATTCGCCCAAGAGAAAAATCATTGTAAATAAATAGACATAGGGGGTTATGTATTTTTAGGAAGTAGTGTCCTAAGTCTCAAATTAATGTAATTTAGGCCTTTAAGTGATTTAATTAGGTAATGGGAAGAAATTTCAAGTGCTCTCGAATAAATGAGAACATGAGTGGCAATAATGAAAAAAGAGCCTAAAGTCAATTAGAACTCTTAGAACAATTCATGATTCTAGGAGTGAGAGAGAGTTTTTAGGCATTAAATGGAGAATAGAAGTGGACATAGAGGATAGAGTACATCTAGGAGTAGGTTTAGTAGATATAGGAGTCGAACCAAGATAGTTCAACAAAACACCTGGCATATATGTAAGCCTACAACCAGTGTCAAAGGGGAGAGGCCACAGATATTGAAAATCAGGCGTGTGCAAGACAAAGAAATCTCGAATGTAATCTTTGTTTTTACAAATATATATACAGAGTTTATTTCCTGACTGTGTCAATATGCTGAAGAAGTATTTCATGTATGAATTACTTGTGAATTCATAGGTTCTACAATAGGTTGCAGGCAGAATTCTGAAGGATGCAGAGGAACAGAGTTGATTTAGAGGAATCGTAAAAGGATCCTTGAATTAAATTAGGGAAAAGAGTGAAGCTCTGAGGCAAAAGCGAAGTGAGATTCGCAGAAGAGTAGAGCTCAGGAGGAATCATGCAATAAAACAGCAAGAGGGTGAAACCTTTGAAGAGGAGCAAACCACAGAGGAAAACTGAAGAAAAGGCGCAAAAATCTAAGTAAATAGGCGGACGAAGAAGTGGAGTGGTAACACTCAGCAGCCATTAGATTTCAAAGACTAATGGTCGAGATTAAGTCACATCAGCAAAGATCCTTTTAAAGTTATCGGAGTGAGCCTTGGAGGATTGCAATGAACGAGCATTGATTGTTCATGGACCATTGGATCGTGACGAGATCAATGGTCACGATTTAAATCGCAATCGAAAGTTAGAGGTGCCAAGGGGCAGCAGTGGTGTTTAGCGCTGTTGCGATATCGCTAACAGTGATAAATCACTTATCGCATATCAGAGAAGGCGGAGGTCGGAGCAACATTGTGGAGTGATAAGATATGTACCCAACGATAAATATAGTCATGGGTTTAATGAGTTTGAAGTCTGCTTTCGTAATTCGGAGCAGAATTTCAATGTTTCCCTTTGTATCGTGTTAAGTGTGGAGGAGCGATAAGAAGCAGGCCAAAAGGTTTATAAGCACTGTTATATAATATCTGAGGTCCGGTAACGCGTTATCGCATATCGGATGTGATAGAAATATATGTGTTAATGAACCTGTGGAGGCGCCGATAAGCGATTGTGATTGCGATAAAGGTGTCTTGGAATCTATGCTGGAGTCATATGAAAGACGGGGAAAGGTATGTTTTGTACTTAATTCCTATGTTAACGGATTTTATAAGGAAAAGTGCCGATGAAAGGGTTTATGTGTAATTATATATATTAACCAATGTTTTAAGAGGAAGGGTTGATATATATGCGGTTAATGAGATATGTAAAGGTGCTGAAGGGATTTTAATTCCCGATAGAATGATAGAGAAGGAAGACTTCAATAAAGTCATCAGCAAAGGCTTGATGCCTGTTTAAAAGTCCCAATAGGATATTTAGTGGGGTGATTAGTTCTGATACAAAGAAATTGTGACCGAAAGGGCCTTAATCATTTTGATGGTTGAAGATTTGACTCCATTGCAGAGTTAAACACCTGGGATAGTTGCATTTATGCAGATTCTTGCATACTGTGGGTATGTATAGGGGTAGCCCTGCACCACAACATTATCAACATGGAGGGCAATATGGAGGGGTGGGGGACTCTTTATTTCTAGTAAATTTGAACTTTGTATACGTTTATTTTTTTGCTTATTGTTGGACTTTTTGTGCCACTATAAACAACATTATCAATATGGAGGGTAATATGGAGTGGTGGGGGACTCTTTATTTGCAGTAAATTTGAACTTTGTATACATTTATCTGTTTGCTTATTGTTAGACAGAATGAATAAACCAAGTTGAATGATCAGTCAGTTATAGTCATCCATTCAACTCTACCTTTCAGAAGAATCTAATCTGGAGTCTAACCTAAAAAGGCACAAGTCATTGAGTTCTCCCTTTCAAAAGAATCTAATATGGAGTCTAACCTAAAAAGGCACAAGCCATTTAGTTCTCCCTTTCAAAAGAATCTAATCTGGAGTCTAACCTGAAAAGGCACAACGTGAAGTTTATTGCTATTAATCACAAGTGGTCATATATTGCAATTATGCTTCTACTTAAGGAAATAAGAAAATAAGTGTTTTTAAACATAATATTATTAGTCATATGTAGTAAACAATAAGAAAAATTAAAAAAAATGTCCATATATGTTTGTTAATATAGATTAAAAAAAGTAAATACGTGTAATTTATGCCAAAAAGGAGGAATATTGTTTTGTATCCATTATTCCATCACAAGAAATGACTTTTCAAGAAAAAAATAGATCTCATGGAAAACCATTCAATGCCTAACTATTATGCAAAATGATTTAACATTTTATTCAGATGTTTCTAATGATACTCGACTAGATGGATACAAAATGAAGAAAGGTCATATAGTGAGCTATGTGCCTTATTCTATGGGCAGAATGAAATGCTTCAGGAGCCTTAATTTCGATGCTTCTAGGCCCGAGAGATGGCTTGATAGAAATGGAACTTTCTAGTCTCAGCCGCCATTGGATTTTACTGCATTTCAAGTAAGTAGATCAAAGGTGGTAGTGAATCATTTTAGCTTATAGTTTGTTTTTTTTGGTTTGATCCAACTTTGGATTTTATGATTTATATGGTACACCAAGTGAGTTGCCCCTATTGATTGCGGTAGCACAGTATTTTTTTGGTTTGATCCAACTTTGGATTTTATGATTTATATGGTACGCCAAGTGAGCTGCCCCTATTGACTGTGGTAGCACATATTTTGAAAACGCCTGCTAAAATTGATAAGGTGTAACATATATGGTTGGGTAACATATATGGTTGGTTTACAGGAGGCCCATATGTCTTGACAAGGAGTTTGCATACATGCAAATGAAGACTGTTGTTGCCCTTCTCATTCAGTTATTCAAATTTGAGTGTCCAGGGTGAACAAGTGACATATGGTCCCGCGCTTACATTCATGATGAGTAGGCATGGCTAAATCTTCATATCAAGCCTAGATACCCTATTAGTTGAGTTTCCAAATGGCAGCAAATCAGTCAATTATAGTCATCCATTCAGTTCTCCCTTTCAGAAGAATCTAATCTGGAGTCTAACCTGAAAAGGCACAAGCCATTCAGTTCTCCCTTTCAGAAGAATCTAATCTGGAGTTTTGAAAACACTTGTTAAAATTGATAAGGAGTAACATATATGGTTGGTATACAGGAGGCCCATATGTCTTGACAAGGAGTTTGCATACATGCAAATGAAGATTGTTGCTACCCTTCTCATTCGGTTATTCAAATTTGAGTGTCCAAGGTGAACAAGTGACATATGGTCCTGCGCTTACATTCATGATGAGTAGGCATGGCTAAATCTTCGGATCAAGCCTAGATACCCTATTAGTTGAGTTTCCAAATGGCAGCAAATCAGGCAGTTATAGTCATCCATTCAATTCTCCCTTTCAGAAGAATCTAATATGGAGTCTAACCTGAAAAGGCACAAGCCATTCAGTTCTCCCTTTCAGAAGAATCTAATCTGGAGTTTTGAAAACACTTGTTAAAATTGATAAGGAGTAACATATATGGTTGGGTAACATATATGGTTGGTATACACGAGGCCCATATGTCTTGACAAGGAGTTTGCATACATGCAAATGAACATTGTTGCTGCCCTTCTCATTCAGTTATTCAAATTTGAGTGTCCAAGGTGAACAAGTGAAATATGGTCCCGCTCTTACATTCATGATGAGTAGGCATGGCTAAATCTTCGGATCAAGCCTAGATATCCTATTAGTTGAGTTTCCAAATGGCAGCAAATCAGTCAGTTATAGTCATCCATTCAGCTCTCCCTTTCATAAGAATTTAATCTAGAGTCTAACCTGAAAAGGCACAAGCCATTCAGTTCTCCCTTTCAGAAGAATCTAATCTGGAGTCTAACTTGAAAAGGCACAACGTGAAGTTTATTGCTATTAATCACAAATGGTAATATATTGCTATTATGCTTCTACTTAAGGAAATAAGAAAATAAGTGTTTTTAAACATAATATTATTAGCCATAAGCACTAAACAATAAGAACAATTAAAAAAAGGTTCATATATGTTTGCCAATATAGATTTAAAAAATTAAATACATGTAATTTATGCCAACAAGGAGGAATTTTGTTTTGTATCCATTATTTCATCACAAGAAATGACTTTTCAAGAAAAAAATAGATCTCATGGAAACCATTCAATGCCTAACTATTATGCAAAATTATTTAACATTTTATTTCGATGTTCCTTTTTATACAAATAAATTAATAATTTAGAGGTCATTCTTTTTTATACAAATAAATTAATAATTTTTTGGAATTTTGTTTTCCTCTCAACGACTAGTACGGTTAACCTTAGTGGACATTTAAAGGGAAAGATGCCAAATATATAACCTTAATGGACATTTAAAGGGAAAGATGCCAAATATATAAACACGGAAATTAGTACAAATGACCTTACATCTATAAATAGAAATATATACGAATCACATGTATTTTCTATAAATAGAAATACAAACAACCACATGTACTTTTAGTGTTTTATTGAATAGATTTTTGAAAACTTATTTTCTTATAAGATTTCAAACT
>APFE030175151.1:7059-57343 GCA_000404065.3 Pinus taeda | reverse complement strand
AAATTTGCTAAGCATTTAATTATAGAATAAAATAAAATTATAAAAAAACTTTCGGAAAAAACCAAGATCAAAATTTTGGGAGATAAAAATGGCTAAAAACAAGAAAAAGGAAGAAATCATTACTTTTAATAATCATGAAGATTTCAATTTTTCCCTTTCTTCTTGTGCACTTTCCGCTAGTTATTACTTGAATATTCCACCGGAATGATTGCCAGATCCCAATCTGACTTTAACTGAAATATAAGTTTTGAAAATCTTCAAAGCGTATAACAAGTAGAATAAACCAACTTTTTAAAGCTAAATCTTCTCATTTAATAAAATATTTTTGTTTAAAACCCTTCATTTTGTGTTAATTTTTAATGATCAAATCATAGCAATTTGCAGGATAGAAAGTATGCGGTCTCCGATGATACCCGACCAGAGGGATACAAAATGAAGAAAGTAAGCTATGTGCCTTATTCTATGGGCAGGAAGAAATGCTTCAGGAGCCTTAATGCCGATGCTTCTAGGCCCGAGAGATGGCTTGATAGAAATGGAATTTTAGTGTCAGCCGCCATTGAATTTTACTGCATTTCAAGTAAGTAGATTAAAGGTGGTAGTGAATCATTTTAGCTTATCGTTTGTATTTTTGTTGGTTTTATCCAACTTTGGATTTTATGATTTATATGGTACGCCAAGTGAGCTGCCCTATTGACTGTGGTAACAGATATATATTTTGAAAACTTTTGTTAAAATTGAGGTGTAACATATATGGTTGGTTTACAGGCTGGGCCTCGCATATGTCTTCACAAGGAGTTTGCATACATGCAAATGAAGACGGTTGCTGCCCTTCTCATTAGGTTATTCAAATTTGAGTGTTCAAGGTGAACAAGTGACATGTGGTCCTCAGCTTACATTCATGATGAGTAGGTATGATTAAATCTTCGGATCAAGCCTAGATGCCTCATTAGTTGAGTTTCCAAATGAAAGCAAATTAGTTAGTTATAGTTAGCCATTCAGTTCTCCCTTTTAGAAGAATCTAATCTAGAATCTAACCTGAAAAAGCACAACATGAAGTTTATATTACTATTATGCTTCTACTTAAAGAAATAAGAAAATAAGTGTTTTTAAACATAATATTATTAGCCATATGCAGTAAACAATAAGAACAATTAAAAAAAAAAATCCATATATGTTTGCTAATCTAGATTAAAAAAATTAAATACATATAATTTATGCCAACAAGGAGGAATTTTGTTTTGTATCCATTATTTCATCACAAGAAATGACTTTTCAAGAAAAAAATAGATTTCATGGAAAACCATTCAATGCCTAACTATTATGCAAAATGATAACATTTTATTCAGATGTTCCTTTTTAGACAAATAAATTAATAATTCAGGGGTCATTCTTTTTCATACAAATAAATTAATATTTTTTTGGAATTTTGTTTTCCTCTCAGTATATAAAGGCGGAAATTCGTACAAATGACCTTACATCTATAAATAGAAATAGAAATATCACATGTATTTTCTATAAATAGAAATACAGACAACCACATGTACTTTTAGTTTTTCATTGGATAAATATTTGAAAACTTATTTTCTTATAAGATTTCAAACTTTTCTTAGTGTGTGGTTTATATTATTATTAGTTAATTAATATATTTGTATTTTTATTAGTTTGTAATGAAAATTTCAACTAAATATGATTATAAAAAATATGATAATTTAATTTTATAAATTTATATGAGCATTATTATAAATAAAATAAATTATAAAAAACCTTCAAAAAAAAACAAGATCAAAAATCTTGAGAGACAAAAAAAGGAAGAAATCATCCTTTTAATAATCATGAAGATTCCATTTTTTCCTTTCCTTCCTATGCACTTTCTGCTAGTTATTAATAGAAATAGAGATGAATCACATGTATTTTCTACAAATAGAAATACAGACAACCACATGTACTTTTAGATTTTTATTGGATAAATTTTTGAAAACTTATTTTCTTACAAGATTTCAAACTTTTCTTAGTGTGTGATTTATATTATTATTATTTAATTAATATTATTATATTTTTATTATTTTTGAATGAAATTCAACCAAATATTGATTTATCAAAAATATGATAATTTACTTTTTATAAATTTGGTCAACATTTAATTATAAAATAAAATAAAATTATAAAAAACCTTCCAAAAAAAAACCAAGATAAAAATCTTGGGAGACAAAAATGGCTAGAAAACAAGGAAAACGAAGAAATCATCACTTTTAATAATCATGAAGATTCCATTTTTTTTCCTTTCTTCCTATGCACTTTCTGCTAGTTATTACTTGAATATTCCACCGAAATGATTGCCATATCCAAATCTGACTTTGCTTGGGCTTGGTCTTTGTTTGAATCAGAATTTCTGATTCATGGCTCTCTTTGTTCCTGCAACCCCATTTGGCTAATCACGAAGATTCCATTTTTTCCCTTTCTTCAAATCTAACTTTGCTTGGGGTTGTTCTTTGTTTGAATCAGAATTTCCAATTCATGAGCTTTCTTTGTTCCTGCAACCCCATTTGGTTAATCATGAAGATTCCATTTTTTCCCTTTCTTCCTATGCACTTTCTATTAGTTTTTACTTGAAGTTGGTCTTTGTTTGAATCGGAATTTCCAATTCATGAGCTCTCTTTGTTCCTGCAACCCCATTTTTTTCCCTTTCTTCAAATCTCACTTTGCTTGGGGTTGGTCTTTGTTTGAATCACAATTTCCTATTCATGAGCTCTCTTTGTTCCTACAACCCCATTTGGTTAATCATGAAGATTCCATTTTTTCCCTTTCTTCCTGTGCACTTTCTACTAGTTATTACTTGAATATTCCACCGAAATGATTGCCAGATCCAAATCTAACTTTGCTTGGGGTTGTTCTTTGCTTGAATCAGAATTTCCGATTCATGAGATGAGATTGCTTGATTGGGGTTGGTCTTTGTTTGAATCGGAATTTTTGAATCACGAGCTCTCTTTGTTCCTACAACCCCATTTGGTTTTTCCTACCATTTTTGATGGGACCCAGCCCACTTGGCAGCACTTTACACTTTTATGTATGACGGGGATAGGTTATGTGGCGAACAAATATCTCTGTTCGCGGTTCTTTGTGATGGTGGTAGCTGGTGTAGTTAATGCGGGAATTAATTGACAGTACTCTGCCTCGAAACACGCCTTAACCCTACCTTTCTCGCATTCTCTCGATTGTTCTTTGGTATTTTGCTCTGAGGTATTCGCTGTCGTCGAGGGTTTGTTGGTCTCTGCAACGAAACTCTGTATGCGTTATGCTGTGGGTTTGTTTGGCTCTGGATGCTGTCTGAGAACTTGAATCCGCCTCTGGTTAACCTGTTTATTCGTTTATGGCAATGTTGTTTGACTGTGGAGGCTATTCAGCCTGGTTCCGTGGCTTGATTTCGGTAAGTGGCTTTGCTATTTCCCTGTTCCTTGCATGCGTAGGTTTCAGGTTATATTGCTCGCTTCTCGTTGTGGCTATTATGCCTGTTGGCTATATTTATACTGTGGTTCTAGCTCAGTTCCTTCGTTGTTGTCAATGGCATTCACTGTATTTTTGCTATATGTCTTCTAGTTCTCTGATGTCTCTGGTTCGAATTCTGTTTGGGTGTTATTTGTCTGTGGTTATTCACTTTCTCACAATGCGGCACTGTCTTTGTTGGAAGCACAGGGCTTCTCAGGCACGCGTCCTCAGTTTAAAACAGGTAACGAAATCCGTCTATGCTTCAATATGACTTTTTATCTGGTTCTGGGTCTAACCCAACTCGCTCCTTTGCTCGACAGTTTCTCGGTCTCGTTCAGGTTGTCATGCTATGGCATCTGGCTGCGCTCTCCAGGTAAAACCCCTTTTGAATTTTTTGACTTTCTTCAGGTATTCTTATTTCCCCTGAGTATTCTTTACACCATACATTCTAATGCACTCGCATTTGTATTCTTGCAGGTCTTTGTTGGTGACCTGGGCGGCGTATCTTCCAACGCTTGGTTATTTGGTCGTTATCTTCCTGGGTAGGCCTGAAACTTCAATCTCTGTCTGCAGTTTCGATTTCTACGGAAGACCCATCTCCTGGTCTAGTTTCTTAGTCACTGTATATGCTTGTCCGACTGTAATTGGATTTTGTCGCTTCTGTGTGAGATGTATAAAGATTTTGGGACCACTGGTCATTTGTTTTGCTCAAACCCTAACTCGGGGTTTTTCTATTTTGCAAGGGTTTCCGACTTTCAGTCGTGCTCGGCTCTGTTTATGTTTTAATAGTCTGTGTCCTCCGTAACATTGTTCGGCCCTATCAATAGTACTGTAAATTTGGTTCTTTGATAATTGAAATGAAATTTTGAGACTGTATAGTTTTTAGTTACCTCTGCGTATTCGGGTTCTAGATTGTCATTCGTCCTTTTGTGTATTCGAACGTTGGAAAAGTTTGTGAACGTTGCTATATGAATTCTCTGTCGTTGTTATCTGAATATCATGAACTGGAACTGTTGCTCAACCGCGTGCGAGAATGAATTGATGACTGGTAGTTTGGTAACTATGAATTCATTGTGATCCTGTCTATTTGCTTAGTATTTGACTGTGAATAATGTTTGCACAGTAGCCATAACAAATTAATGAATAGTAATGATACAGTAACTTGACAGATAGTGAAAACGTAAATGAATTTTAAGCAAACACTTGTACAGATGATCTAGATGGACAATGGCTTCTCCGTTTTGAATGCTCGGTCTTTTTCTATTTCCTTTCCTTCTTAATTAACTCAAATCTCCTCTCCCTGAACTGAACCCCATTCTGTTACATTTCTTTTGACTTTATAGCCCTTTGTTTTTCAGTTGATGCTTACAGTTAATTTAACTGTTACAGAATATGGTTATAGAATTTCTACTTCTGTCAATAACTACATCCATTCGGTATTCCAAGACTTGTAGGAACAGTTGGTTGTTATTTCCCTAATTACATGGACTACTCTCTAATTAATCAATTGAAGCCACAGTAATCCTAACTGAAAAATAAAAAGAGGTATCTAATTTTACTGACTTTGTAAAATAAAATTAAAGAAAAATTATTCCCATAAGAATTTGACAGTTCAATCGATCACTAGCTTTTGAACTTGGTTGGAGTTCTTTCTGCCCAATTACGGTGAGATGGATGCTCCTACATCAATTTTGTGCTGAAGGAATTCCTTCCTAAGTCCTCTCCCCATCATGGGAAATATTTTTTTACTAGTAATTACTTTCCATGCATGATTACTCTTAGTATCTTTAGAAGGGATATCTTCCTTAACTTCCTACTCTAATTCTGCAAAGTCAATGTGTTGCTAGCCTTTCTTTTTCCGAGCTTCCCCCTTTTTCTTCTTTGGGTGTTCTTTGGCATGTGGACATGAATGAATACTATAGGTGACCTATTTGAAAATAAATGCAACATCTAAATGTTGTATTTTCATAATCCAAATTTTGGTTCTATCCATATTTTCCATTTTTCAGTAGTATGTTGTATGGTAACCTTTGCTCAAATCTATGTCTATACAATTCTCCTCCCAAAAACTTGTTGTGATTAGATCTTTTGGAAAAGAGCACTCTCTTTGTAGGAATTCCCCGAGGAAAACAAGTCCTACTATAGGGTACACCTTTGATAGGGCTTGTATCGATTCTGATCCTTCAAGCTCCTCAAATTTATTCACTAGAACCCAATCTGCCTTATTCTGGATTTCTCTTTCATAAACTTGTGTATGAAATATGAGATTAGAAGAGTATTCCTCTTGATAAAAATAACGAAGATCTTTTGGAAAGAGTGGCAGGATACCTGGTAGAAAAGAGATGAACTTGGTGGGATTTTTTACATCCTCTGCTGCAAAAACAAACAGGGGATAATCAATGATGTTGAGATTGGAATTAGGGATGCTTTGGAGAGTTTCTAAGGCTTTATCAATGTACTAGGGTTAGAATGGAATTCTCCGTCTTTACTGAATTGAAGATGGATGTCGCATAATTTCAACAAATGATTTAATATAATATCGAATGTCTAGTTCGTTTGCCAACATTTAAATTAAGTAGTGTGGATATGGCAATCATTATTACAATAATACAAGATATAACACTGATTTAAAGGTTTGTTCTTTCTCTACATCACTCAAAAGATTTCATGTGTTTCTTTTTAACGCAACAAATGTGTTTCGTTTGTTTTGTTTATGATCAGTGCAGCTATGGATGGTATTTCACCTTTATACAGGGATGGATCATGGTGGGAAATAGGTGGGTTCTAGACACAAATAAACCCTCCTCCTGATTTCTTTAAGGGTTCTCTACCCGAGCTTCCATGGGAGATTATGCCCCCTATTGTGCGACTGCATGTTTTATTCTCTCTGAAAACCTTTGTTTCAGAATTCAATTCGTTTGTTTTGTTTATGATCGGTGCAACTATGGATGGTATTTCACCTTTATACAAGGATTTGTGTATTTGGTGCTTATCTAACTCAATGGCTTCAGAACAAGGGATATACATAATCCATGGAAAACATACGTAAACCTATGTGTTGTACTCATGGGATCACAAGGATTAACCAAGGGATCTCTAATGTTTCTTAATTATCCTGCCCAAATCATGTTCAATTCTACCAAGGTAGGGTTTCTCTATATATATGCTCATTGAGTTTACAATATGTTTCTTTTGAGGTTTCTACAATGGTTGATAAATTTTAATCATTACAGATTTTTCCTGTTATGATTATGGGAGCCTTTATACCAGGCTTAAGGTGAAAGTATCCCTTGGAGGAATACATCGCAACTATATTTCTTGTCATTGGTTTGATAATCTTTACACTAGCAGATGCCCAAACATACCAAAATTCCAGTGTATGGGGAGTTATTATGGTCTATGGAGCTCTGATTTTGGATTGCTTTATTATTTGAATTATATAAGGCTCAATGCAACTTGCTCAAGGTTTTGAATAGTTAATATTGTTAGTTGAGTTAAATATCCTTTGAGTTGGTTAAGGATGTTTTGCTACATAGAGCAGGTGCACACCTGATCAAGTTCTACCTTGCTATCTTGATACATTCAATACATTCGATTATATTAAGGATTTTTCAAACTTCAAAAGATGAAAATTGACAATATTCATGCAGAAAAAGAATTACCTCGTTATGTTGATACATTCAATATATTCAATTATATTAAGGGTTTTTCAAACTTCAAAAGATGAAAATTTACAGTATTGATGAAGAAAAAGAATTAACAAATGGGCTTTCAAGGTTTTGAATAATTAATATTGTTAGTTGAGTTAAATATCCTTTGAGTTGGTTAATGATGTTTTACTACATAGAGCAGGTGCAGACCTGCTTAAGTTCTACCTTGTTATGTTGATACATTCAATACACTCAATAATATTAAGGGTTTTTTCTAACTTCAAAAGATGAAAATTGACAGTATTCATGCAGAAAAAAGAAATGACTGCAATTTTGAGTTAAACAAATTCTACCGGAGTTATGCTATGGATATATTACTACAATTTTGAGTTAAACAACTTTCATAGGAGTTATGTTACAAATATTTTCAGATTGGTACGTGAATTCTTATACAAATGGACCTATAATCATTGTTTCTCACTTTTATTTGAAAATGAAACAGAACTGACTATTGCAGCTTGTGCTACCTAGGTGCTATTAAGAGCTTGCTAGAGATTTAAACAAAGTGGTAGTATGAGTATTGTATGGAATTGGGTACTACGACCTATAATCATTGTTTCTCACTTTTATTTGCAAATGAAACAGAATTGACTACTGCAGTTTCTGCTAAATGGGTGCTATTAAGAGCTTGTTAGAGAAATAAACAAAGTGGTAGTATGAGTATTGTATGGAATTGGGTACTACGACTATTGTATGAAATTCGGTAGTATGAATGAAATAAATGCCACACAAGTCAGTTTACATCTTACTGAGAATTAGTTGTTTGGACGGACTTTAAAACAAGTGAACCTGTGGAATTCCCCTAATGCAGTGGTTTTCTAGGAGGATTGGAAATTAAAGTGGATTGTCTTAATTTTGTACAATTGAGGTGTGTAGTTTTAAAATGCAGCAAAAATCAATGGCGACACCGAAGAAATTCCAATATCGTAAAACATATTTTGTATTTGAGGCCTCTCAGGCAACTTAAAAAATCTCTAGGTGATCTTCTTTCACCATAATTCTTTACTCTTATATGGTTTTGCCCCATCTCACCTTGCTGACTTCAGTGTCTATCATTGTTTTGTAGAGAAACATTGTTGTGACATAATTGTTGCATTTACCTTCTTGTCATCCTCTGCCATGTTGAAAAGTTGGTATCCTTGAAATTGATTCAGATTGGCATGAGGTATAGGTTGAAAAATCTATAGACCAACGCTAGTTCATTTGAAGAACAATTTCATGAGTTGACCTAAACTAGTTTGGATCAGATAAAGGTGATCGAATAGCAATCAAGTAAATTGGCTAAATTAGAGGGATGCCTCTTAAATATAACCCAAATAGTTTCGGATGGAAAGAACATAATTGAATCCCAAATCAATAGTATAATATGGTTAGAATCAGAATTACTTGTTGCTAGCCTTGAGTGCACTGGACATGTCAAAGGTAACTAAAACTCTTAAGGTATATATCTCAACGAGCCTAAAAAGCCCCAATCTAGGGGTGACTGTTGTTGATATAATGAAGATGGAAGTTTTTTGATGAATGTGCAAGAATTGGCCACCATCAAGGTAGAAAACATGCCTATTAAGATGATGGTATTGAACAATCAACACTTGGGCATGGTGGTTGGGAATATCACTTTTACAAAGCAAACAGAGCACATACTTATCACTTGGATCCATTTGTTGAATATTGTTTTATATGGTAGGATTCTTCTCCAATTTATGCCTTATGACGTTTCCTTTGCAACGTTTGGTGCAATTGCTAGTTGTAATTTTGTACAAATTGTGAATGTTACTTTGGTTAGTGTAAGCAAATCATCAACCATTTGCGTACGTGTTGAGATTTTGTAGGCTATTATGTTAAATTTTATTATTTTTGTTACAATTAATCATGTAAGTTATACTATAATAATTAATTTATTTAATGGATGTTTTAATTTAATATGGAATTTTAATATATAAGTTAATATAGAGGAAATTATAAAGATGCATATTAATTTCAAACCTTAAAAGATTTGTCAATTTTATTAATTTTTAAATGGCAACTATAAAATGTTTTGCTAATATTTTTATAAAAAAATATTTAAATTTCTAGAGATTTTATATAATTTCCATAAAACTTTAATGATCTTTAAAGTAATAGACTTTTATTTTATAGAATTTAAGTAAATCATTAAAAATTAGAAATTAGTAAATCTTTTAAAAAAAACAATAAAAAGTTAGTTTATGGATGAAAATTAGTCACTAAAATCTTCCTAGGTACAATAATGTGTCTTTGCTAACTCAGAAAATGCATGTATCATATCCACAAAAACTTGGAAGGCTAAATTCAAAATCAGAATGCCTTGCAACCACCTCTAATGTATGTTAGAAATGTGGTTTACCAAGGCATATTGTTAAGTGCTTCATTTTAGTAATCCTAGCAAGGAGTTGTTTCTTATTAATGGTTCATGAGAACAATATTCTAACACCCTCATGCCCATGGATTCATTGAAAGCACCTGGGCATGTTGGAGACAATTGCCTCAATTTGGTTACCTACACACGATTTTGGGTTTCCTTGCCTTGGCACTGCATGGGAAACATACCATATCATAGCATGTCATTGCACATTAGGTGATTGCATAACTTGGATAGACCCATGGTTGGGCGAGCAAGTAAGTTGCACACCATCAAAACAACTTGGAAAGATGAGTTAAGCACCTTGTTAAGTTGCAACGCAATGGGAAGGGTCTCACAACATGGGCCCAACCCAAGACATTCAATTAGGACCTTGTATGAGAGCACACAAGGTGAGAAGCCCAAATTTTGGGTTTCCACTATCATTCAACCATCAACAAAGACATTAAATGAGGGATTGTGACTAGCACAATGACATGATGGCATGCAAACAAGCAAGCAAGGGTTTTTACATTGGCACGATGCGACAAGCAATGTGTCAACCCAACGGACAAGCGGACAAGCAAACAATCACATGACACATCGACCTAAAATGTGTGGCAAAAGAAATGTCATGAGGTGAAGCAAAGGATTGCTCCACCTAGCTGATGTTGCAATTGGTATGGACGTGCAATGTGTGTGTGTGTGTGTGTGTGTTTAATGGAAGACATGCAACTTATTATGCAATCAAGACTTAAATGAGCACGTGATGAATCAAGATTCCAGAGGTATGTGGATGAGAAAGCATTCCAGAGTTAGGTGGATGAGATAGCGCAACACAAGTATGGTGTAGGTTGCACCCTTCCTGGCAAGGCAAGACATGCAGGTCTGGTTTTTGGGGAGATAAAACTGCAAGTCATCGAAGTGTTGCATGAATGCTACAACACGCAAAATTTTGGGGATGAAATTCAAGGATGGAATTTGGGGTTTGTAAACATCAAAAATTTTGTGATTGCACTAGAAATTTGGGGTGGGCTTAGTGAGGCCATGTGGTGGCTTTGGCACAATTTTTTCTTTGATGTAAAAAATCCAAAGTATTGTTCATTATAAAACTTTGGCATTCCGTAAATCATGATTTGGGTATTAGGCTAGTGAGCCACCCACTTTATATTTGTTATTTGCACATGTCTGGAATTGAAATTGTACATGTTTATGGAGATTATTGATGTTGTATGTTTGAAATTGGTTAAGTAACTTAAATTCCACAAACACTTACTAAGCTAAGGATCATTGTGAGTGTAGTATACCTAGGGGGGATATTATGGGGTACAGAGGAAGGTACCCAAGGGAATAATGTGATAATGTGATGGGCCATAGTTAATGAATAAAGTGGTCAATCCACATAATATAAGGGACCACAAGTAGTTAGGAATAATGTGATAAGCCCACTGTATTAGATGTAAGGTATTGAGAGACCCATGGTAATGACCCATGGTATTGTATGTATGAAGCCTATATAGAGGCTAGAGACTCCTCATTATGGGATGCCAAGGATTATTGTATTGGCAAGCATATTGGATTTGTACCAAGTAACATTAAGTGAAAGACAACCCTTTGAAGCAAAAATTGTCAGCTTTGGAGCAGAAAAAGAAGCCAACAATTGGGGTGACATAACTGTGTTAGGTGCATTCATGGAGGCACATTTTGCATCTTCACAAGACCTAGGAGGAACCCATATAAGCTATATTCATGCAGAGACCAACAAGAGAAAGGTAGTTACATCGATGATTGACAATGGGGAAACTCATAACTTCGTTAGGGAGGATGTAATGAGACAAATTAGGTTGTCACTAAGCCTACACATACATCCTTTGAGGCTATCAACTAAGTAGAGTAGACCCACATTTGGATCGTTTGGCTATATTATTCGGTCCCTCGCAAATGGTTGTGACTATTGAGAAAATTAGTGCAAGATTGGGAGCTCAAGTAACTTCCATGGGTGATGGAGTTACTTTAGGGACAAGATATGTTGAGATGGTCAAACACATCCTTCCAATGCATTAGGAAAGGATTCAAAACTTAGAGGATAAGTTTTGATGGGTGGAGAATGTATTAGTACAACATTTAGACATATTAGTGTCTTTGGAAGAGAGGACTCAGTAGAGTGTTCCAGATTAGAGAGATGTAGGAGAAGAGGAGACAAGATTGCTAAATTGTTTCACAAATCGATCAAACGAGTTGCCCACAATCCAAGATTATGACAAGGGGGTTTCCTAGCCTTGGTATAGGGGTAATACGCAGGATATTGGTCTTATCAAAAATACACTTGGAGAGGGAGAGTGGCCCTATGGTCCATAGTTAGAGCGACTCGTGGAGGAGGTTGAAGGTAGGATTGGTTTTTATGCTTCTTTATTGATGTACATGATGCAGAGGTATGGAGGATATTTATGGAGGGTAGTAGAATTGAGTTTGGAAGGAGAAGGGGGCAATAGCTATGGAGACTACCCCACCTCTTCTTCTCATTTAGCCATAGTGATGTGGCTTGTTATCATGAGGAGAGATGGGAAGTCATTTTTCTTGGGTGCCATGAGAGTACCTAGGATGATTGATGGAGATTGGAGAATTGCATGGATGGGGAACTAAGATTGAAACAAATGCACTTGCATGAGGAAGTGAGTTTTTGTGGACTTTGGCGTGGATGATTGGATTAGCTACCCAATTCATTGGAGAAACGAGGTAATCTAACACATGAAAGCATGTAGGGGTTATTCAAAGTAGAGGCAAAGTGACAGATCATGAGATCACACTTTGATCACAGATTTGATTTTCATTGGTGACTTGGAGGTCAAGTTGTTGATTAGAGGATTGTCGAGGACGACAATGATTTTGAGTGGGAAAGGATGTAATTCCCTCATGCTCATGATCACATTGAGCACATGAGCGCATATTGGCTTGTTAGAGATGACCACCGCATTTCAATTACTTGCACACATTTTGGGGTGTCCTTACCTTGGTAATGCATGGGTGGCATGCCATGTTGCAACACACATCACACATTAGGCAGTCACATGACTTAGACAAACCCACGGTTATGCAAACGAGCAAGTCACACACCATCACAACTACTTAGCAAGATGAGTTGTACAAGACAAGTTGGGCACCATGACGAGTTGTGATGCAACGAGCATGGTCATGTGGCATGGGTGCGCCCAAGACATCCAGTCGAGACCTTGTACGAGAGCACACATGGTGAGAGACCTAAATTTGGGGTTTCCACTATCATGTGAGCATGCACAGAAATAAGCAATGAGGGAACATGGATAAAGACAACATGATGGCATAGTTGACATGGCAACATGCAAACAAGCATGTGAGAGGTGTTTAGATGGCACGATGCAATGGGCACATCGACCTGAACAAACAAGTTGGCAGGCAAGTGATCACAAGGCACATCGACCCAAAACATGTGGCAAATGAAACGTCATGAGGTGAAGCAAAGGCGCCTCATGTGTGTGTGTGTGTTGTGCAAAGTTTGGTGGAAGACACACAACTCAATCTACGATCAACATTTAACTGAGCAAGTGGTTCACTGAGATCATAGAGGTAGGCAGAAGAGAGACCAAGACACGAGTCTAGTATACATTGTGCCCTACGCATCAAAGCAAGGCGTGCAAGCCTAGTATTTGAGGATGGAAAACCACAAGTCACCAATGTGCTACACAAACACTACCACTGACCAAATTTTAGGGATGAAATTCAAGGATGGAATTTGGGGGTTGTAAACACCAGAATTTTGGGGATTGCACCAAAAATTTGGGGTTTGTCCTAGTGAAGTTGTGTGGTGGTTTTGGCACAGGTTTGGCCTTGATGTAAAAAAGCTAGAGGGTTGTTCATTGTAAAAATTTTCCATTCCATATATGATGATTTGAGTACTAAGATAGTGATTTGTCCGCGCTATGTTTGTATTTTACATGTGTTTAGAATTGCAAGTGCACATGTTTATGGAGATTATTACTATTGTATATTTGAAATCGGTTATAACTTAAGATATGCAAACACTTAACTAAGGATCATTAAGAGGCATGGTCCAAGTCTAGTACAAATGATTTGCATAACCCATCAGGCAGAACGAGCAGAACAACATTGATGCCACACTTCCTAGGAGCCCAAGGTGTACCTTAATCCATGCAAATCTCCTTAAAATGGTAACAAAAATACTAACAAATATTTGTAATAATGACGGATGATTAAATACTTAATTGCAAATGAATGTAAAATAACATTTATTAAATATGAGATAGAAATTAAGATAATGAAACACTCCCCAACCAATTTTAACAAATATAAAAATAAATAAATTTTAAAATTATAAATAATATAATATGACCTTTTTAATTTTATCTTAATTAATTACTTCATATTTTTAATAATAAAAAAATAATATAAAATTATTTCAGATTATAAAATTTCACTTTATTAATATAAAAATAATATAATATAATTAAACAATAAATATATATTTTATATTAAATATTTTAACAATTATTTATTAAAATATATGTACAATTAAAAATGAATATATAATTAAAATTTGAAATAAAAAATAAAATAGCTGGAAATAAGATTATTGTGATTTTGTTTGAATGCAACCACAATTATTCATCCAAAACATAAATAAGAAATAATGAATACAAATGATTGCATGATATTGTTCATTGAGAAGATAAACCACGAAACAGAAGGCCACTGCAATACTAACTTACTCACTTCCTTTTTTAATATAATATTACTATGGAGGTTATAAATAAATTGATGCATGTGGGATTAACTTAATAAGTGGGGTTGTAAGTATGCGGTCGTTATCCAGTGTGTAGGGTACGGTTGGTTATTAGCCTTCTCACTCGGGTTTGATCCGTGATACATGTTCGCATTGTTGTGTAGTTATTGTACTTGTTGAGTTGTTTTTGATACAACATATGTACAGAATATCATGTTGTAAATAATTGTACCATGATATAATATATATTCAACTTCTTCAAAGGGGATTTCCCCTCTAAAAAAAGTGGGATTGTATATGTTAATCGAGTATATGTACATTATTAGTTTTAAGTAAATATATTATAGTAATAATATCTAAATATCAATTGGTTTTAATGAAAAAGTAGAGCTTAATTTTGCTTCCAAGGTAACATAGCCTTTTCTTTGGATAAAAAAGGAGAAATTCATAACCAACTAATATCATTGTTTTGATTGAGATTGAAAGGACATTAGTTTTGGCCTGAACTTATCTTCACCTTCATCCATGACGAATATGTTCTGAGCCTCAAAATTGCAATTACCTGAAATTATCTGTTAGGGCATTAAAAAGCACAATGAGATAAATTAATAACCATTTAATATCATTGTTGTGATGGAGATTGAGAGAACATCAATTATGGCCGGTTGTGGGACTGAACTTATCTTCAACTTCATTCATGACGGATATGCTCTGAGCCACAAAGTCGCAATAAATCTGAAATGATTTGCCGGCCATTAAAAAGCACAAAGTGCCAATGTTGAAAATAGTTGTAAATTGAAGTACTATTCATAACAAGACAAATAAAGGCGAACTCTGTGACTGTATTTATCTCTTAAAACATACAGAAAAATACTATATAGTCTTACATCAGAGTATGATTGAATGCAATCATGAGAATATGCCTTGGACCAAGGTTGCAACTTGAAGGAAAAAATCTGGAACTCATCAGTGCGAGGTTAATTAGACAATCAGTGTACTGATGAGCTACATTTGCAAACTTGAAATGTCGATTTAAAAAACCCATTGTTATGGACTCGTAAGAATCTAATCAAAACTATCCCCATCACAAAAATCTTAATTTAGAAATAGATGTTCATTCTCGTCATTCTTATTAGAGGGAGTTTTTTTTTTAAATAGTTGTATGGAATTTAGAACCATGATGGAAAAATGAGTTGTTTTTTTTTGAGTTTCTGGTATTGAAATCTAGTAGGAAAAATTGTGGTGAAATTTTGATTTGTGTTATTTACACTAATTTTTTGATTGTATATATGGATTCAACACCCTTAAAAAACTCTAGGGTACTTCTATTATGCAGGGATTATCCATCAAACTTGTGATTTCAATGAATTCCTAAAGGATTTTAGAAAAATTAGATCGGAAAAAAGCACCAAAAAATCGCACTAAAAACAACTCCATAGAAAAGTGGTATCTGAAGTTTTAGGAAATTAAGATGGAGGTGAAGTAAATGGTGATACATAATTTGAACTATTATAATGCCTTCCAAATGAATTGTGTACGAGTTCAAATAAATGGAAGATAGACTCTGACATAATGTTTGCAAATTTCATTGAAGAATTTAACAGTGCACCCACAGCCACGTTCAGCATTTCTTCCAAGATAGACGTAGCCTGGGCTAATTTAGGATGAACAGTGATCACATCTATCAGGCCTCCTTCCAAAAGCTTCCAAACTATATACATCTTCCCCAGACTGCATTGACAATTTGACAGTTTCTGCAACATGGCCAGATCCTCCTGCCTCAGGACAATGAAATGTCATGCTGTTATCTAAATCACAGCCACTATTGATAAAATGTAGATATGTGGCATCTGTTAGATAAAATGTAGCTCAACCCATGTACACTACCCAAAAGTGCCGCAATCGTTACAGGAGTCCAATGTTCCAAAACCATCTGACAATACCAAAAAGTAGCTTCGTCAACTGTCAACAAATTTTCCTTCACGACTTTTCTAAAACCGACCAGGTCATTTTCTGCAGCTAGCTCTGAGGATATTTGAGTAGATGCCAACTTCTTTGATCTTACAAGAATGTTTCTCAACCGCTACAACATCATTGTCTTTGTCCCCGAGGCTAGTTGTATTTGTATCACATACACTTTACTACAACATCATTGCCTCTGTCCCGAAAGCTAGTTGTATTTGTATCCCATACACAGACTTGTAGCTTTTGGAATTTGTGCCTTTGTTGCCCTAATTATTTTCGTTTTAGGACGTTGGTTTCCAAGATGACTCCTTTAATGTCTTTAGAGTACTAATAAAGTAACCATAACTTCAAGAATTTTAGTTAGCAAGAG
Organism: Pinus taeda; assembly: GCA_000404065.3. Lineage (NCBI taxonomy): Eukaryota > Viridiplantae > Streptophyta > Pinopsida > Pinales > Pinaceae > Pinus > Pinus taeda. Next base: position 40,679 of record APFE030175151.1, on the reverse strand, counting down.
CTCTAGCCAACATGAATCATGATTATAAGAACTAGCTCATCCAAATATGAAATCCTTGAAAATAGCTCATATTTAGGTAAATAACATATTTACCATCATTTACTTTCCACCATATTTTAAGAAAGTCTTTGTATGAAAAAATTGTATGAAAAATGAATATGAATAAAATGTAATTAATTATACCTACCAAGAGTTACTTCTCACCATTATTTATGTTTTTCTCAACATTTGTGTAGGAGTAAAACTGTAAATGTGTAGTTTTACTTGTGGTTACTACCCACCAAAATTTATGCAAGTCCTTGTTCTTGAGCAAGCAATTAATTTATTCACTTCACTTCTCAATTGATTAGTTTCTGCCAAAGCAAGCCTATAGGATTTGATTTTCCGACTATTTTTAATTTAGCATTGACCAATGTAAGTTATAATTTTGCAGAACATAATTTCTGCCCTGCAACACTTGTTTAGTATGGACATTGAAATATTTTACTTCTGGATGACAATACAGTATTTTTTGTTTTAATATTCTTGTTCTAAATATTACATATAAACTGAACATAGAATGAATTATGCATCATATAATATCAATAGTATTAATTTTTGCCAACTCCATTTTAAGTAGTGAAGAAATTACATATCTTCCTATACTAAAACATAAATTGATTTGTTTTTACCTTCAATTACTTCATCTCTCTATATAAAGTTGACTTAAAATTTTGGTGAAATTGAAAGTGAAATTAAGGTGGCCGACATATTTTTTTTTGCTATTACTGTTTTTTAATTTGTTAATGTAAGTGTTATTTTATTATTTTTAAATGTAATGTTACATGACAACATCTCCCCCATACTGGGCTTTAGAGGGCCTCTCGGCACAATAAGAAAATACAAGCAAGCAATAGTCTGAACAAATACAAGCAAGCAATAGTCTGAACAAGACCCTGCTTCCTACAGTTCCTGTTTAGATTTGTACCTTCTTTCTTTGATTGGATATTTTGATGCTTATTGGCAAATGGCAGTTTAGATTGGTGATTATTGTATTGATTCCCAAACGAAACATAAAATGCATATATAGGATGCACTCCAAATTAATATCCAAGGAGAATTTATTGGGATAACTATGTATTAGTTGTGGCTGATTCTTAAGAAAATAAAACCCTAATGGTTCAATTCTTAAGGGTGGTGTAAATGATATTCAGCCACTTGTCTAGCTAACATGAACCATGATCATAAGAACTAGCCAACAATGATCATAGGAACCATGACATTCACAAACTTTAGACAACATGAATTTTGCTTATAGTTACTATGACAAGAAGAAGGATGGCCATAAGAACTACGACTCTAGTTCATCGGCAAGAACTACGACCATGGTAACTATGGTTCAAACAAATAATGAATCTTTTTAAGCAAACATTAGAGCGTTTGAATTAGAAAGAAAGATGGATGTTTAAGCCCTAGACTTTTTAGTTGCATAATAAATCTTTCTAGTTCCGAAGGTATTTCCAAAGACTAAAGTCTTTGAATTCTAAAATGTAAGAAGTGTTCACCCAATCCTAGTGACTTACCTTTTGAATCATTCATAAGTACAAAAAATTGTGGTGTAGAGCCTAGTTTCCTTTGTAGGATAGGGTGCACAACTTAACCCACATTTGGGAGAAAAAAGTGATATTTTCAAAGACCCTGTGGTGTTCCTCTTCACTTTTAAGTTCATCACTCATTTGATTTAGACTCTAATGTTCCATTACTCTAAAGTTCACTAGTCATTTTATCAAGTCCTAAATGTTTCATTACTCGATGGACCTGTACATCCCATATCCATTTTGGAGAATGATGAAATCCAATACTAAATCTAGATGTTGCTACAAAAGGGGCATGTCAAAGTTGAGGGCTTCACCCTATGGAAGTACAATTATGCTCACATATAAGATAGATGAACCATGGCATATATGTAGTGACTATTGCATCACAAAAAAAACCCAATGAAGATTCATTATCCGATAACACATATAAAACACCTTATAAACTCTTTGAGGTACCAAATGCTTTATAGAGATGATCTAAAAGTTACTAATGATCCTTATGACATTTGTAACACTATATTCAAATGAAAAGGACTATTAATATGAGCAATGGCCAAAGCAAAATCTCAAAGCATGCTTCTTAAGGTTTGCATAAGCCCTTCCAACATAGGCCAAATATTTTAGCAATGCTCAGCACACCATAGGTTCAATGCCAATGACTCAACACAATCTCTCACCAAATGCTAAGTATTTTGCATCATTAACTAAAAGAAACAACTCAATTCCTAATGACAACAACATGCTATATAACCATGTCAAGGTTAACGAGAAACTAAGGAGTGTTAAAGCTTGCATCGCACAACCTACATATTTATGAACACATAAACACGTCACCGACAAATACCAACACACATTAGACATGCAATGCCATATATTATCATGGGACAATTTTGTGGAAGTGTTTATTATCCACTCATGAGGGTAACCCGTAGTAGAAAAGATTTCCTCTTATTGTTTTAGCTTGCCAACCAACAACGCTATAATGATTCACAAATAGCCAACCTCAGATGCCTCTCACATCATCTATTGTGAGGTACATTAACCATTTTTTATTCAAGTGCTTTCATTTAATTTTTAAAGGAATTCTAGTATGGATCACATGTTGAATTTGATGATAGACTGTTATTGGTTGTATACTTGTTCTCATGTTTTACCTTGGTGGTTATCACTTGCTCCTAGTCCAATGTGACCTTCCTTGAGGTCTTTCTTTCACTATCTAAGAGGGGCACAAATAAGCAGCTTTGACGATGGTAGTGTTTTATGATTTCCATACTTAACATCTTCCATCTTGCCCTGTATCCACATTCCATCTTCAAGTTAATTCTTATCTGTCACTTGCATTAGTTTGAAACAGCAAGAAAAAAAAAAAAAAAAAAAAAAAAAAAAAAAAAAAAAAGATAATAATAAAAAGCATGAGCCAAATGTTAAAATGCAAATAAAGTAACTAGGATTAAAAAAATGCATAAACAAAAACCTAGCATGAGTTCTACCCTGTCATTAGTCCTCACGAAATTTTTGGCTAAATCGTGATCTATCTATATAAAAAGAACTTTGAATATTCTAACCCCGTGAACAAAGAATCGCTTCATAGGGTCAATAAATGATTATCATAAATTAATGAAAACTTTCTAAGCCCTCTGCTCTGCATTCTGCACGTGCACCTCCATATCTTGATTATAAAAACATGTCCTCCTATGCTTCCAAACCATTCCAAAAATACCCAAGAGGAACTTTGAATATTCCAAACCCATGAACAAAGAACCTCTTCATAGGGTCAATAATGATTATCATAAATTAATGAAAACTTTCTAGCCCTCTGCTCGGCATTCTGCACGTGCACCTACATATCCTGATTATAAAAATATGTCCTCCTATGCTTCCAAACCATTCAAAAAATACCCAAACAGGCCACCAAACCAACATCCTTATCTGTAGAACCAAGTTAAGCCCTCCTTTAACAAAGTACAGATCATCTTCATCCTCTCTCCTCCATAACCTTTGAGCATCGAGAAATATATATTGAGCTACAACCATCACAATAAGCCCAAACAAATAAAATCCCATGGATCATACACAAATTCATGGTCAAAAGTCCTTAAGACCACGCCTCTTGATCAAAAGTCTTTGAAGTACCCGAGCTCCTTTGAGTAGAAATGTAGAGCCCAACATGAACTAATCTCCACGTTTACCATGAAATGTACCAGCTGCAAGCACTAATAAGTCAATGACTTTGTAAACCATGTGATTAGTAAGAAAGACTAGGGATAGAAAACCATGTGATTAGTAATAAAAACAGGGGATAGAAAGCATGTGTTAGGGTATCTGAATCGCCCTCTTTATATACAATTAGATCGCCCTCTAACTTACAGATTTGCATCATCGTAATACAATGCTAAAGCCATAAAAGCAATATATTTTGATACAGTACTAAAGCCCTAAATGCAATATAGTACCTACACAAATCAGAATTTCCCTCATAACAGGGTAGAATATAAGATAACTTTCACTCCCATTGGTCCTATCAAGAAAGAAGAACAATCCCCATACACGAGTGAGAAAACGAGAATAAGATCAAGTGTTGCATTATAGTACCTACACAAATCAGAATTGCCCTCATAACAAGGTAGAATATAAGATAACTTTCACTCCCATTAGTCCTATCAAGAAGGAAGAACAATCCCCATACACGAGTGAGAAAACGAGAATAAGATCAGGCACACCTAACTGAGTAGTTCGAAGTGACACTTTTGGGGTTTCAATTCATTCTGCATGGAATGAAATTCCGATTATACCATCCATAATAGGGATCGAACTGTCAATTTCGAGTTAAGGTCAAAATGGGATCAAGTCACCTTTTTCCATCCATAGTGCCCATGGTAGGCATTATGTCATGAATACATGAAAGTATAACAAGTAAAGGCATCAAAATGTTTATAAAAAAAAGGGACTAGTCACCATCTTGAACGTAAAAGACCGAAGAACAAAATGAGATCACTTCATCATTCATAATTTCTTGTTAAATATTAAAATTATCATTTTTATTGAGTGAAAAATACACTTCAACCCAAACCAAAAGATACACAATTTAATAATTTATATAAAAACAAAAATTATAATTTATATTATATTTTCACTTATAAAATTATTTACTTAATTTAAGGCTTAGTACTCCCACATCCATTCTTAAAATCCTAACTCACTTTATCAATCACAATGGCTTAAGATTTGCTTACCCATGGCATGGACTCAACTATGACATTAAATTTAACTTGGTACAACTCTGAGTTTTAATTATATAATGAATTACTTATTTAATTATAATAACATAAGATTATTTACTTGAAATTTTGATGTAGTTGGGTTTAGAAAATAAAAACAAATGTAATATACAACATTGTTGCTTAGTACTTGTTTCTTATGCAAAAAGTAATTGATAGCAAAAGTTATTGTATTTAAGATAAAAATTCAATTCATAATAAAAATAATAAGAAGACAAATTGAAATTATGAATAAAGCCTGCAACACTCCTCACCAACATTGCATTCATTGATTAAAGCAATCACACATACACAAATACTTGTGTGCCGCCATCATCACTACATAGCCGCACACTGGTGAGATAGAGGAGCAATTCCAGTTGTGATGGCTAGAGTCAACCATGTGGGAGTGAAGATATATCAATTGAAATCTCATAGTATCAGAGTTGAGGCCAACTACAATGGAGTCTCTTCAACTATTGATTCTTAGGCACAGGGTACTGCCTTTGATAGCAACGTTGATTCAAATTTGAAATGCAAGTTTAAGGTCAGGATTGAGGTACCAAAGGATGGCAGATAATTGAATTTGAATTTCGTTGGGGGTGATGGAATTGAGAAAATTTAACTCTAACACCAACTAAAAATAATAGGAAGACAAATTAAAATTGTGAATGAAACCCGTAGTACTCAAGAAAAGAGCACCTAAGACTACCACATCCTTGCATTCATTGATTAAAGAAATCACACATACACAAATATAATGGTTATATTCTATTCGGGAGATCACAACAATCTCCTAGAAAATAGGATCTAAAATATAATCTTATAAAACAATCAAAACAACCTTTCTCCATTATTTATGAGTCTCATGCCCATGTATAAAGATCTTAAATTTTTTTAATTATTAAAACTTGTGATTTGCAAGATTACATTTTGTAGGGGAAATTATAATAGTTTAGATCTTTTTCAACCTTTGAATTTAGGTTTCTATTTCAGAATATTAAAACAATTTTTCAAAATATTAAAACAAATAGAATTGTTAAAGTAATTCACAAAGTTAAGATTTAATAAGTGTTTAGTTAAAACAATGAAATTTCCATTTTGCATTAAAATCGTTTATAACAAAAATTTCCACAACAAATGACATAAATTGGCTTTTGCTTGTTGTCTATATTCTTAAATAATTAATGCATCTACAAATGCTTATAAGTCTTTAGTTTGCATTATTTGACAACTTGATATTTCAAGGCATTATATGACTACTATACAAGTTGCCCATAAAATCAAGCTAACTATTAAAAGTCGGTAAAAATATTTGAAAGAAAAACATTTAATATCATAAAATGAAGTTAGCTATTACAGGTAGGTAAAAATGATTGAGAAAAAATATTATATAATGTTAAAGGAACACATAATTAATTATGAAAAGGCACGTTGACTTCAGGCATACCAAAGAGCTATAAAAATTTATAATGTTCGGGACATTGGTTTTCTTATCAATACATTATATTATTTGAAATATGTTGTTAGTAAATGAATATTTAAGTTTTAGGCATTTTATATTTTAATGAAAAACAATAGAAAAATATTTATAAGTATTGTGAGACTTTAAGTTATTAATAGATTAGGTAGGCAATAAATGTAAAATTGAGAGTATAATATCAGTGCCAATTAGAAATCAACTTATGAAGGTAAAAATCAATTCCATGATTTTTTTTTCTAATATATATATTATATATATATATATATAATTCAACTCAAATGTTGATCATCAATCTAAAGAAGTTGTAAGTTGTATTAATCTAGGAATGGACTCAATTGCAGCAAGAGTTTAGAGCAAGAACTTAGATTACTTGCAAAAGTGGAACTGGTCAAGCCCTAGAATATGTTTAAGTTGTAAAGGAGAGGCTGAAAACAACCTTCACATGTTTTTGCATTGCATTCACTCTCTCCAGCTTTGGAGGAACCTTGCTTCCTTTTTTGGTTTCAATTTTGTTCTGCCTCCTTCACTAAAAGAAGCTTTGTATTGGTGGAGCAACAAGAAAGCTATTTGGAGACCTATTCCTCAACTAGTGTTTTGGTCCAACTGGAAATGGAGAAACAACACTTTGTTCCAAAACAGAAAGGAATCTTTTGGATCCATTTTTGAAAACATCATCACTCTTTATAACTCCATCCTTCTTAAGGTTTCTCAACATAAATCAGAAAAATCAAAGGAGCAGAAAACAAGCCAAATGAATCTCCCAAGAGCTTATTTTGATGGGGTGGCACAAAATGGTATATGCGCATGTGGGGTTTTCATAGCCATGAAAGAAGATCAACATTTTTCTATATACTAGAATGTGGGAAAAGGAACTAACAACAAGGCTGAGGCTATGGCGCTATCAGGGCTATGGAAAAGGAGGAAGGATTATTCTATTCATCATGTCAACAGATCCTAGAATACACAAGTTTATGAATTGTCAAAGAGAGGACTCCTAACTCAATTGGGAAATTGGAAAATGGACATAAAAATGGAAGCTGAAACATATTCGATTCAAAACTTTTCTCTGCCTGACTCATAATTCTCTTGTTTTATTTCATCTCCCAGGTATGTTTCAATGCAACCTTTTTGTACATAAGGCATTCTCTAGCCCAGCTGGCAGTTATCGACCTCTATTGAGGTTTTTCTTATCCAGGCAATCAATCTGGTAAAAGCATTACTTTTTCCCTTTGATGTATTGTTCATGAATATTTCCTTTTCCGGTCTACTTGGGTACTTTTGGCTTTCAAGCAATTTTGCTTCTCACTATTCCCAATCTGACTATACAGCCATGTTATTTCTTCCATCTCATACTATACTCATTATTTATATGATTATTGGTTTTTAATACTATCAAGCTTTTTTCGTACTAAAGAATAAATAAATAAATATAAATATAAAATAAATAATAAATCAAATATAAAAATCAAATCAATAATAAATAAATCAAATAAAAAATAAAATTATATTATATATATATATAATATATATATAATTATTAATAATACTAATAAAATAAAAATTGAAATTTCGCCATTATAATTTAAGAATATTTTATTTAGTGATGGATATAATACTTTTAAATGTTTTCTTATATTAAAACAATTATATTAAAGATGAATCTATATATAAGTGATTTATATATATATATATATATATATATATATATATATATATAATATATATATATATATATAAGGGTAGGTACGAAAGCTATTGGACTCCTATCTGAGCTACCAAACCCCCTTTAAAATGAAAGTGATCCCCAATTCATTGGCTACACCATTGGCCAGACACGAACGAAAAAGTGGTAGCAATAGCCCTATCCATCGCATTTCGAATACTAGCAACGCAGCCCGCGTAAAGCAGCTACTCTGGTTCTAAACTTAATAAAGAGGCCTCAGCCCTAATGGATGGAATAAATGGCCAATATTCTTTTCAACTATTCCTTCTGGGAAAAATAAACTGTCGAAATCTTATCTTGACAGGACCGGGAAGAATATATTATATGATATATATATTATAGATATAAGATATAACCACAAAAAATTATAAAATAAAAAAGTGTTGTTAAAAAATTTTCAAAAACTTAAGTAAACTTTGTAAATTATTTTCAAAATTACCTAGAAATGAAATTTTCATAAATATTGAGATTTGATGTGTGTATGGTTTTTCATAAATATTAAGATTTGGTGTGTGAAATATTATGACATTTGGTGACATATAGTTGCTTTTCTTTCTTTATTTTATTTTTTTTAGTAAAAATTTCACAAATATTGAGATTTGATGTGTGTATAGTTTTTCATAAATATTGAGATTTGTGTACTATTATGACACTTGGTGGCATATAGCATTTTTTTTTTTTTTTAATAATATATTTCTAACAATTCTAATTTATAACACCACAAAATTATTTCTATATGAGCCAATAAAAAAATAAAAATTCAAATTCAAAAAATTATTTTAATTTTCAAAATATTTGTTTATAGTATTGTTTCAAAACTTTAATTTAAAACATTACATTAATTAAAAAAATTAATAGAAATCAAACCATTTCAATTATAAAATAATTGCAATATAACCCGTCTATCCCCAAATATATATTAAAAGTATTACATATTTTAACCCATATTATATATTAAAAGTATTACATATTTTAACCCATATGATAAATTAAATAAAAATATCAAAATAATAATTTACCAAGCACCATGTGCATAAGTTAGACTTTAACTAAAAACACATGCAAACATTGCGAGAGATAAGAAACATAAATATATCAGCACATATTGATACTTAAAAAATAAGAGTAAAATAGATTTACAATATATATAGTAATTTGCTTATTTTATAATATTTAATTATTTTATTATTTTTATTTATAAAAAAATTAGTTTTTTCAATTTAATTTATTAACATTATAGATATGACATATCCCTAAATTATATATGGCTTAGCTACTTTCCATACAAAACAAAAAATTTCGACGCTCCTAACTAGAAGAAGACTTGTAAACCTATTTTAAATAACCATAATACCAACCAATAAAAAGACTTTAAAACATATTTTTTAATAGCCATGATAAATTTGTGGGATCCTTGCCAAAAATAGTTGATAACATAGATAAACAACTTTGGGTTGATACAAATTGTACATGCCCACCATATAGGGCAAGAGAGTTAAACAACTTTGGGTTGATACAAATTGTACATGCCCACCACTTTGCATGGGCATTTGCCACCAGGTTTACTGGTTCTCTTATCCATGAGAAATAAACTAGGTAAGATACAAGTGAATAAAGTGAATATAATTGCATTATCTAACTAATCCTAGACAATGAACGGAATATAATTACATTATACTAATTCTAGATGCTAAAAAATGTTCTCAAAAATTGGAAAATTGAGCACTAGTCCCAGAAAAATAATAAACGCTTTTTTATTGTCTTGTCCATGATCTTCACTTGTTGCCAGCGAGCCTTCAAACCCATTTTGACTTATCTTGAAAAGAAAATCCCTAAAAGTATAATATTTTATCAGAAATTGTTAATGCATTTATTAGTATATGTAGCATTGAACACAAGCATTGTGAATGACTTTGAAGAGCAAGATTAATTTGAATCTTAAATCTTTGGAATGCAATATAGAAGTTCATAAGAAAATAAAACATTTTAATGCTCTTTGTATATTTTAATCGTGTGAGTTTATTTATTGCAAGTTTTTCATAGAAGGTGAATTGGGATTAGGAAGGGTGGTCGAAAGGAATTGTATTTCTTTTTCATATAGGTTTAAATCTCACTTGTAATGTGTTCATTCTTCAATGGTGCTACAAATTTGGTATCGACATTATGGATTGAACAAAGATTTTTTTAGATGTATTTAGAATTGTATTTACATGAAAACAATAATACAATATAAATACATTAAGTTATATATTGTTGTTTTCCACGCTGATTTCAAGTTTGTAGCAAAATATATACTTGTTGGTTTCCCTCGACCGAGAAGCGGAGACGGCCCAAACTCGTACGGGCTCTAATACCAATATTAATGAAACCTTGATGAGGCATGTGTACCCCATGAAGTTTGTGCTAATCTTAAAACCACTTTGTAAATGCAGGTTTGTGGTAAGCCAACAACCACTATGTAAGTGCAGGTTTGTGGTAAGCTAGAAACCACTTTGCAGCGTAGGTTTGTGGTAAGCTAAAAACCACAAGTGAGAGTGAAGTGGACATGGATTCCTATAGGCATGATTTAGGGTCAGCCGACAAAACCTAGTGCATGGTTATGAGTAATCCGACAAAACCCATGTTGATAATGATGGAGGGGGATTCGCAGGTAAAGGTACAAGTATGGAGATAATGGTTGACTCAACTATGTACACGAAGGACAACCTAATATACTGGCAGTTGCAGCGGTTGATACTCATGCATTATGGTCGATGGTTGTTCCATTATATGGACATCGACATATTTTTTTCTTGGTTTCTAGCTTACCACAAACCTTCATTTACAAAGTGGTTGTAAGATTACCACGAACTTCATGGAGGTACATGTAGTTCGAATAGGTGAATGAGTAAAGAAGGAAAGCAATTTAGTTATACATTGACCAAGAAAAACATATAACTAAACTGGAAAACTGAATGCACACACACGAGTAACAACACAGGATTTACGTGGTAAAACCTTGACAGGGTGTCAAGGAAACATCCACGAGGCAAGGGATTGGAATATCTATTCAATCAATAATGATTCTCCTTACAATAGTTCAGGCATTCATTTGGTTTTATATGTGCCTCCTCAGTTACATAACCGATGATTCGATATAAAACTAACTTTTTACATTTTACCCAATTTAGTTATACATTGACCAAGAAAAACATATAACTGACTGGAAAACCGAATGCACACACACAAGTAACAACACAGGATTTACGTGGTAAAACCTTGACAGGGTATCAAGGAAACATCCACGGGGCAAGGGATTGGAATATCTATTCAATCAATAATGATTCTCCTTACAATAGTTCGGGCATTCATTTGGTTTTATATGTGCCTCCTCAGTTACATAACCGATGATTCAGTATAAAACTAACTTGTTACATTTTACCCAAATTTACATAATTAGTTGTCAAACTTCCAACAAACTCCATCTTGACAACAATTTTCCTAATCCCTTTCCCGTGCCCATCATCATCTTTTCTGCAAGCCAAGAGAAGCTAAACACCATCGCAACTTCTCTACTGTAACTGGCTTTGTGAATATGTCTGCACAATTCTCTCGCATATGGACCTTTTGAAGAGCTACTTTTCCGCCATCGATCACATGTCTCAGAAAATGATACCTTACATCAATGTGCTTGGTTCTACTGTGATAAGCAGGATTTGTAGCCAAGTGAGTAGCACTTTGACTATCACAAATTACATTCACTTTCTCCTGCATCCTTCCAATCTCTTCAAGTAGACCCTTTAACCAAATTGCTTCTTTACTGGCATCTGAAGCAGTTATATATTCTGCTTCGGTAGTGGACAATGCAACGACTTCTTGAAGCTTTGACATCCAACTAATTGCTCCACCTGCAAGAGTAAAGACATAACCTGTAGTAGATCTTCTTTTGCCTAAATCACCTGCATAATCAGCATCTACATATCCGCAGACTGATCCTTCACTACCACTAAAGGAGATGTAATGGTCACTTGTGCCTCTTAGATATCGAAGCACCCATTTCATTGCTTGCCAATGTTCTTCACTTGGATTTTCCATGAACCTGTTGACAACTCCAACTGCATGTGAAATGTCAGGTCTTGTAGATACCATCACATACATTAAGTTGCCTACATCATTTGCATATGGTACATGAGACATATACTGCTTTTCTTCATCAGTTCTAGGACTCAAAACCGAAGAAAGCTTAAAATGGGAAGCTAATGGAACATTAATAGGTTTCACATTGTTCATACATAACTTTTCAAGTACTTTCTCCACATACTTCTGTTGTGATAACCAAATCTTACCATTTTTCCTGTCTCTGTGTATCTCCATGCCCAAGATATGGTTTGCTGCTCCAAGATCCTTCATATCAAATGTCCTAGAGAGCTGAGCCTTTAACCTATTGATCTCTTCCATGCTTTTGCTTGCAATAAGCATATTGTCAACATACAAAGCTAAGATAATGAATATGCCATTGAAACTTTTGAAGTATACACAATGATCATACTCACTTCTAATAAAGTCCTGGCTCACCACGAAGGAATCAAACTTCTTGTACCATTGTCCGGTAGACTGCCTCAGTCCATACAATGATTTCCTGAGCTTGCAAACTAATCTTCTGTTGCGACCTTGTACAAAACCTTCTGGTTGTTCCATATATATTTCTTCATTCAAATCACCATGTAGAAAAGTTGTTTTAACATCTAATTGTTCTAACTCAAGGTTAAGAAATGCAATTAGTGCCAACACAGTACGAATAGAAACAAGTTTTATAACTAGTGAAAAGATCTCATGAAATTCGATACCTTCAACCTGAGAATACCCTTTTGCTACCAGTCTCGCCTTATACCTTTCGATACTTCCATCAACTTTATGTTTCAGTTTGAAGATCCATTTGCATCCAACAACACTTCTCCCTTCAGGAAGCTCTACAAGATCCCAGGTATTGTTCTTGGCTAAGGAATCCATTTCTTCTTTCATAGCCGTTTTCCATTTTTCGCTATCTGTATCATCTACTGCTTCCTAATAACAAGAAGTTTCCCCATCTTTAGTAATCAGAGCAAAAGATGAATCAGAATCTTCATACCTTTTGGGAGTTTTCTTTCCCTTGTAGACCTTCTTAGAGTGACTCGTTGCTGAACTGGTTTAGAAACTTGAACTGGTTCAGAAACTTCAACAGCTTCCTTTGTATCTTCAACGCCTTTTTCTCCAGAAGTCTCTCCTTCCTTTTGACTGTCATCGAAAGGTCTAGCCTCCAGCTGAACTTGTTGATTTGGCGATACTTGTTCCTGTTCAATTCTTTCAACATTTGATTTTAAAAGAGAAGATTCATTAAATGTTACATCTGTACTAATGACTATCTTCCGCAATGTAGGATCCCACGACCTATGTCCTTTCACTGCATAGTCATACCCAACATAGACATAACATTTCAATTTTGGATCTAATTTTGAACGTTGATTTTTAGGGATAAGAGAATAAGCATCACAACCAAATATCCTTAAATGTGAATAATCACAAGACTAGCATGTCCAAACTTCTTCAGGAATTTTACAATTAATTGCTACTAAAGGTGATCTGTTAACTAAATAACAAGCAGTAGATATTGCTTCTTCCCACAACTCCTTTTGCAAGTTAGCATTGTTGATCATGCTTCTGGCTCTTTCCATAAGAGTTCGATTCATATGTTCAGAAACACCATTTTTCTGAGGAGTATAAACAACGGTTTTATGTCTAATGATTCCTTCATCCTTACAGTATTGTTCAAATTATATTGAAGTGAATTCACCACCATTGTCAGTTCTTAAACATTTAATTGATTTGCCTATTCTTTTCTCTACCATTGCTTTAAATTGTTTAAAGATATTGAATACATTAGCTTTCTTTTTTAGCAAAAAGACCCAAACTTTACGGGAGAAATCATCAATAAACGATAAAAAAATATAGAGCACCTCCATATGATACAACAGGAGATGGTCCCCACAAATCAGAATGAATATAGTCTAAAATATCTTTACTATTACGATTTCCAGTTTTAAATCTTTGTTTACACTGTTTTCCATACACACAATGTTTACAGAAATCTAACTTCAAAGATTTCAGCTCGGGAAGAGATTTACGTTTCATCAGTATCTGAAGACCTTTTTCGCTCATGTGACCCAATCGCTAATGCCATAGACGAGTACCTACTTCTTCTTTTTCTGACGCAACCGTTGCTTCACTGACCTGAGTACTTCCTTTGAGTTTGTAAAGATTTCCAACCTTTTCTACTTTCATAACAACTAGGGCGCCTTTAAAGACTTTCAACACACCATTCTGACCTGTAAACTTATAACCATCTGAATCCAACACTCCCAAAGAAATCAATTTTTTCTTCAAATGAGGTACATGTCTAACACTAGTTAATGTTCTAACTATGTGATGAGAAGCACCAGAGTCTAACAACCAACTTTCTAAACCCTGAGAGACATTACATTTAGGTGAAGTTTCATCTATCATACATAATTCTTCAGCAGATAAAACTTCATCTATCATACCTGAATCGACCTGATTTTCTTCCTTCTTTGGGTTATCAGATTCTTTTCGTTTCCAACAGTCTTTCTTCAGGTGTCCAATTTTATTGCAATGCCAACATTTTGCCTTACACTTCTTTCCCTTCGATTTAGATCTGGAAGACCCCCTTGCCTTTTCTCTTCTTTCCTTTGATTGTCCTCTAGCTATCATGGCTTCTGATGCAAATGTTTCAATACTGGATTTCCTTCATACTTCTTTATACAAGAGAGCTCCCACGACTGATTCAAACTTCAAAGAATCAACAGTGCTCAAGCTGATTGGAGTTACGAAGTGATCCCATGATTCGGGCAGAGAACACAGCAAAGTTATGGCTTTATCTTCTTCCTAAATTTTAACTTCCATATCTGTTAATTGGCATATAAGTGTATTAAAAACATTCAATTTTCTACAACTTTTGAACCCTCTTTCATTCTAATACTGTACAGTTGTCTTTTCAGATACATTCTATTGGTTAACGACTTTGTCATATAGAGTTTTTCCAGTTTTTCCCATAAACTTGAAGTTGTACTCTCTTCAACAATGTTGAAGAGACCCTCATGCGCCAGGCATAACCTGATGGTACTGGGAGCTCGGTCATCCAAGTCCTCCCAGTTTGAATCAGTCATGGTTGCAGGTTTCTTAGTTGCCCCATCCAATGCCTTGTGCAACCCTTGTTGCACAAGCAGATCCCTAACCTTCAATTTCCAAAGAGCAAAATTGCTCTTGCCAGTGAATTTCTCCACCTTGAATTTTGCATTCGACATCTTGGCCATTTTTCTAGGGTTTCAGTCTTCAATCTTTCAACTAGGGTTTATATTTTTCCTTTCTTCAAAAAAACATTTGTATAAAAAAATATAATTCCCCCAAAACAACCCTTCAACAGATTTTTATTTCAAATCCTTTGTTTTCTTTCCTTCAATTAAAAAAAAAAAAAAAAACCTTTGATTTTCTTGATTTTCTTTCCTCCAAATTTGAACAAATCCACCCCTTTGAGAACAAAAATTTGATTTCAATTTGATGTTGTTGTTTTGGTTTTCAAAAAAAATAAAAACTAATTTTTGAATGATGTTGTTGTTTTGTTTTCAGAGAAAAAAACTAATTTCTAAATTTGGTTGTTGTTTTGTTTGTTAGAGAAAAAAAACACTAATTTCTGAAAAACAAAAAAAATCCACTGGTTTTTGCCCAAATTAAACAATTTTTGGAAACTTTGCAAAATAATTTGTTTTCTCACAAATCCCCGGATTTAGTTTGCTGATTGAACTCCTCTAGCAATACCCGTGGTTTCTTCAATTTCTGGTTTCCCCAAGCAACCAGCATTTGTAGCATGCAGATAACAGTTCTGTCGGTTTTTCTAGACAGCTTCCTCAGCCACGCAGAGAGCAACTTCACGGTACAAACCACACAGCAAATTTGTTCTACGCTTCCCATGCTTCCACGCTCAGCCAACCATTCCATGCTTCCACGCTCAACCTTTGGCAGATGCAGAGACACCACACAGAGAGGGAAAACAATGGTGGTTGTCTGGCAAATATGCAAGTTTTGGGACACAGAGGGTTCTGAACAGGCAGCAACGATCAGCCAACTTTCCTTCAATCATTCCTTCAACTAGCCTCCTTTTCTCTTCGACAGTGGCAACGAGTCTCCCCACGCAACAATGGCCACCCTCAACCACACTTCATGCACACGCACAAGAATGAGCCTCCACGCAGCAATGAGGTCTTTAACATGCAGCAAATTTCTGGTCTTTGACATGCACGCAGCAGATTTCTGATCTTTAACATGCACGCAGCAGATTTCTCTCTCGAGCTCTGATTTCTCCAAGACCTTCAACTCATCTAACTAGCTCTGATACCATTTGTAGTTCGAATAGGTGAATGAGTAAGGAAGGAAAACAATTTAGTTATACATTGACCAAGAAAAACATATAACTGACTGGAAAACTGAATGCACACACACAAGTAACAACACAGGATTTACGTGGTAAAATCTTAACAGGGTGTCAAGGAAACATCCACGGGGCAAGGGATTGGAATCTCTATTTAATCAATAATGATTCTCCTTACAATAGTTCTGGCATTCATTTGGTTTTATATGTGCCTCCTCAGTTACATAATTGATGATTCGGTATAAAACTAACATGTTACATTTTACCCAAATTTACACAATTAGTTGTCAAACTTCCAACAGTACACATGCCTCATCAGGGTTTCATGACACACTCCAACTCTTGGAGTTACCAGGTACATACTTTACAAAGACCACTACAAAACATCTTAGACTTGCTTACTAATAAATGTATGTGACATATAATACACCATCATCGTGATTCTATTCCACAAATTCACACAAACTTTAACTTAGTTGTCCATCATCCTTTAATTTTTTATGTAGCTCATTTGATGTTGTCTTGAGTGTCATGTCTTCATCATATCTGGTAATCAATAATTCCTACAAATTTGTGTATTGTTGGAATCACCAATTCCAACACACTCATAATTGTGACAATAGTTGGTCAGACTAATGTCACTTCAATGACGACCAAAAATACCATGAGATGACATATTAATACACACAACAATTCTATGTAACTTTGCATCATCCAACAAAACCTTGACATCAATGGCATAGAAATCGAACGTCAAGAAACTCACGTTTCACAGCTTCCTTTCTTTTATTAAAACCTTTACAACAATCCATTTGATCTAGCAACACCACAAAAAGGGCCTTGCCTCTCCGTCAACGCATCGACTCTCTCCGGTCAATGGATCTCATGACTTGAACACAAACACGATTGAACAAATTCTACCGAGCTCCCAAGCATGAGGTGAAATCCGGTTGCAAAAGTTTCTATCGTCAAGTGAAATGAAATGAAATGAAATTTTAACATCCATGAGACTAGATATATTCTATGGGACCACTAGCTTCCTTGCTTTTTGCCTTTTGCAATTCAATCCTCTTATTATTCAAATTAATGATGACCTGACCCAACATTCTAACAGTCCCCTCACTAAAAAGACAATGCCAAGGAATTGATGTTAACATATTGTTGTAACTATCTCTGATGTCTTTGAAAGCATCACATTCCAAAATGAAATGTTTCTTTGATTCCACTGCCCCAGAGGTGCAAAAAGTACACACCGTTCTTCCCGAGCTTCTTTAGGTCTTTTCCACTGACCTATTTCACACCATAGTTGATGCGAGTTAGTTCTTAATTGAGTAATAAGAATATGTGCTATCAATGGAATGCTAGCTCCAATGTACTCCTTTTGTTGGAGATCACAAGTGGGGTTGAATTCTTCAACATAGTATTTCTTCCTTCTACCCAACTCTTTTCCCCATATACGCTTAGGAAAATTCTCCATAACAAAACTCTTTAAATCCTTGGTATTTGTGGGACATGCATTGAGGTAAATATTCTAGTTTCACATACATTTGTTGTTTTGTTTCATCCATAATTTCTTTATATCACTCATTCATTCATTGAAGATAACTTTATGTCATCTACTTTTTCCCATTTGCTCAATTCTTTGTAGATACTTTATGAGACGCACCATAGCAATTGCTTCGATGGAAGTTGCTTTTGTTTCGCTTGGCATTACCTCATAAGAAACTAAAATTTTTATTTTGAACTTGCTCATGATCAACCGTTTTTGGATTATCTCAACTTGATTCCATTTTGAGACAGGGATGTTGCTAGCCCACACTTCACACCCATATAATATCATTGGACAAACTAGGAGTCCAAAAATCGCTTTAATTGTTTTCCAGTTCCATAACTTTGTCTCTCTACCTCTGTTTGGAAGAGCATATAGTTCTTTCTACCCACCTAAAATTCTCTTCTTTCTACAATGTTCTCGAGCATATAGTGTTTTCCACCCTCCTAAAATTATCTTCTTTCTGCAATGCTCTCAATTAAGCTTATTGTTGAAATCAATCTCAACATACTTGTATTCATTTACTTCTTCAAAAATGTAGAAAATAAACCTCAAAGAGACATGAACAACGTTTTAATAACTAAGAGGATGGACCATTTCATATCAATCTTCCGAACAAGCAACAATGAACGAATGCAAATAATAGTGGCTCGTGTCTCACCACACACTTCAAATCGTAGCAAATGTGCCCAGAATTAAAGCTTCACCAATGTCTGGAAGTATGTTTTCATCGGTCCACCAAATCTCGAACAATGCGTTCTCCAAGCCCTTGACTGCAGCTGCCCCATCTTTTGGTCGAGCTCCTCTGTGTAGAAAAGCAGAGCCCAACATGAATTAATCTCTGGAGAAACAGTAAAAACATTTACCATCCACATGCATTGCAATGTCAATAACTTTGTATTGAATAATTGGGAAAGGAAGATAATTAAATTCCCATTTATATCTTGGACATAAAATAAGATTTACCTTCGTTAATATACATACCAGTCACTCTTTGAAATCTATCCAAGATCATGTGAAGACAAATCCAGGAGGCTTTGCATAGCAAAGCGACAATGAGAATGTCGTCGACAAAAAGGTTGTGAGATATGGTTATCCCTCTACATATAGGAAGGGGTCGACAGATATTTTGTTGAATCGCCTGCTTGATATGGAGACTGAGAGAGTCCATTGTAAGAATGAAAAGCAAGGGGGACAAGGAACAACCTTGCCTAAGCCCTTTGGCAGCTTTAAAAAAAGGCGTAGGAACTTCATTAATCAAGACTGCGAAATTCACCTGTTCAACACACGCCATGATCCATGCCAAACATCTGTTATCTAATAAAATTGTTGCTTGGGAGCATACCTACTTATCAAAAGATGGACGCTTGATTCTGACCCAAACCGTCCTTGTACAAACTATGGTATATTGGGCACACTTGTTCTACATTCCATCTGCAATTATAAACAACATGAACAAGTTGATTGCCAGCTTTATATGGGGATGCAGGAAGGACCAATTTAAGTATCATCTCTCCAGACTTTCTACTCTAACCCAGCCTAAACATATGGGAGGATGGGGCATTTTAGAATTATCAAAATTCCAGAAGGCACTGCTATGCAAGTCGATGTGGAAAGCTATTATGGGAAACTCCATATGGAGCACGGCAATACGTGCTAAATACATGAACAATAGAGACAAGTCATTCTGGATCCGAAAGAATCATTTTGGTTCCCTCATGGATATGCTATCTGGAGAGGTTTCAGGAAAATGGAACCATTTTTTAGACAAAACCTCATTTGGAAATTCCAGACAGGTGCAAAATTAATTATTGGACAGGATGAACTAGCAGGCGGTGTTGGGAAAATTAAAATTAGTCCATCCCTGCTGAAACCGCTCCATAACCGTGGTTTTTTCTTCTGGGCCAGCGGTATAAGTAAATGGGAGGGAGCCATCCCTCTTTGGAAATCAGCGGAGGAACTTCAACTGCGGGAGGACTTAAAGTCTCAATGGAATGATGTTATATTACTGCTTTGTGCCCATGGTATATTTCACTCGGCTGATCATGATTTTCTTATATGGAATGGGCCGAGCGGAACCTCAATTGTCCAGGTTAAATTAACATACCAGCAACGTTTAACTTTGGAGCCGGGTACAAACGGTGACATTTTTCCCTCTACCTTCTGGAATATAGGATGTCCCACAAAGATTATTATATTTTCTTGGTTGGTGTTCCATGATAAGAACCTCACGTGGGAAAATTTGCAAAAAAGGAACTGGCAAGGGCCAGCAATCTGCCTCCTGTGTCGAAACTATTTTGAAAGTAATTTCCATCTTTTTCTTACATGCTCACAGGTTCAGCCAATATGGGAAAACATTGCGGCTCATTTTGGTTTCACTCTCGGCACTTTCTCTTCTATTCCTGTGGCCTTCAATAGCTGGAGCTCCATGTACAAGGGATGGAGGCCAATTCCTTTATTGACAATTTGGAATATTTGGAAATGGAGAAACAGCAGGCTGTTCGATGCTAAAATGGAACCCATGTCCTCTGTTGTGACATCTATCATAACCCAATTCAACACCTTGGATATGGTTGGACAAATTAAGAGTTGTAAAAGAAAAAACAACACAACAAAAGACAACATACATGGAGGCGATAGAGACCTATCAGCTAGGAAGTCCATGGATCCTCCATCTGCTTATTTTGATGGTGCAGCACAACAAGGGACGAGTGCATGTGGTGTCTTCATCAAGACAACAAAGGAACAGTCTTATGAAATCCATTGGAATGCAGGACAGGGTTCCAACAACAGAGCTAAGGCTGTGGCATTAGCGGGACTCCTATCTTTTTGTATTTTCCTAGACATCCCGGAGCTACATATATATGGAGGCTCAAAATTAATTACTGATTATGTTCTGTCAAAGCACAACATTGAAAATATCGATCTTACTGGATGGCTGGACATAATTACTTCTTTATGGAACAACAAGAAGAATTATACCATCTCTCATACAGCCAGATCAAACAACAGTGAAGCTGATGCATTATCCAAACAAGACCTATATTCTCCCCGAGGTGTATGGAGAATGTAGATTAAAACGGCAAGTTACTGCTTTCAGATTCAGGACTTCTGTCTTCCTGACATATAGATCAAAAGCAATAGTTTTATATGGTTTGTATTTCTTACTCTCTGAGATTTTCGGGTCATACACAGCCAGGTATGCACATATATTTCCTCTGTTGTCTTTAACATAGTTTTGTTTATAGTTGATGATCTTATGCTACTAAATTCCATCAGAATATTTTGTATATATTCCGGACATACATCCTAAATTCTATCTTTTTGCTGGGTGTGGGGAAATTCACACAACTGTCCATGTAAAAATCCATCTTGTTGAATATACAATATGAATATATATGCTTTTTTCGTGCTGAAAAAAGAAATGTCAATAACTTTGTACAGAAATTTCATGTAAAATATAAATACTTTATATTCAATGCAGGAATTTCTAAACTTTCAACATCATGACATTTTCATTATCAAGTTTTCAAGAAAAGGCAATTTTGATACAAGCTTCTAAACCAAATGATTAATAAAAGGGGCAGGCTATAGAAAACCAGGTGATTAGTAATAAATACAGAGGATAGAAAGGTTAGATTTAGCACTTTAATATTATGATTTTTTTTTAATTAAATAGACTTAAATATTTTATTTAAGTTAACATAATTTTAAATAATTTAAAAAGTTAAACATTTTTCTCAAAAATATAATTTTATTTGATTTTTAATTACTTTGTGTCTCTATAAATGTTAAATTAAAACTATGTTGCTTAGAATGGATATATAAATATTTTCTTTTATTTATCATTAAGAGTGAAATGTTTTTTTCTTGCTAATATTTTTCTTAAAAGGTGATATGTCAACTATGTGGTAAGCACATAAGGAATTAGCATCTATTATTAGTCCTTGTCAAAATTAGCACGCGTTTATAAACAAAATAAGGACTATAATGAGTGCAACACTTGTTATTATAACTAATGTTGTTTTTTTGTTTAGCAATATTTTATTTTTCTTAAAAAACATGTTTTAACTACTTGAACACAAAAGCAATTACACATCTCTCTCATCTTGAACTATAGAATGCCTCACTCTGAAACATCATCCCTGGAAAAGCCATAACCTTTTTTATATCATACACCTAATTCAATTTCTTACATTATGATCTTGAAAATTTGCAATTTTCATATTATTATAAAATGGAAAATCATATTTTTCAAATTCTCAAAATATAATATAGAGTTTACTTTTCAAATATTCAAAATTTTATATTAAAAAGTGAGTGTACATTTAGATTGCATTTCAAAAGTATCGAAAATCAATGTAGATTTCTTTTTTCATTATTTAGAAATAAATCTTAATTTTTTTATTTTTTATTTTTTTTAATCTATGTCTTCTTATTGAAGTAGTCATAAGCTAATTGTGAGTAGTCACAAGCTAATGATGAGTTGCGAGGTGAGATTTAGGATTTTTAAAAGGAACTAGCCCTTTATCAAAGGTAGTGTTGTGATGTTTTTTTGCTTTGTTTATAGGAGTTTCAACTACCACAATCTTTTTTCACGAGAAAATCCATATATCTATTTATTCTACTTTATCTCTCGAGACATGAGTGGATTCCTTGATCACCAAGTTATGTTATTGATTTACCTCTTTTGCTTGAAGTTAATAATCAATTACATTGACTAACCTCATTTTGATCATTGCTCATATCAATTTATGTAGAAGATTCCATCTCTTTTATTTTGATTTGGTCCATTTTTCCCTATGACATAATGTGAAGATCAAAATTAAAGAACCAATGGGTTATAAAAAGTCACGTGCTTCCCCAAAACCAAGAACTTTTTTCAAACTCCTATTGATATTGATAATTAACATATCATAATATTTAATAGTAAAATACCTTATGGAACACAAAGAGATCTCACAATTATTTGTCCAAGTTATGTGAATTCATTGGAATTATGTTGATGTAGGAGGCCAATACCTATTAAGTCTATAAACAATTGCATCTTTTCCATATAACAAATGTAGATGCACAACCTTTGGAATTGTAATATCCACCATCAATGTTTCCTCAACATTCTCCACTATATAGGCACTAAAATATGAGAAGGCTTCGAATCAATTGGATAGGTAGATTGGTTTGGTTTTTTACCATGGTTCTAAAATACATCTTGGTACCATCACTCCTCCATGCTGCAGTTGCAAATATGATAATCAATTGGTTGATCTGAAATGAAACACTATATAATTTTCCATCTACCTTGGTACTTTCTAGGTAGACAAATTGGAGGAATTGACTTGCAAGGCCCATTTTAGTGGTAGGTCTCAATTTGGAGATTTAGGGACTGCAACCTTCTAGAGTGATTTTGAGGCATCAAATGACATACTTTGGGGTCAAAACTTTGTGATCATAGCTCTCATCCTCTTGATGTTGTTCTACACATTGAGACCTTTCTAATGGTGCAAAATCACCTCAATCAAACCTCATAGGTGGAAGTTATGTCTCTCACAAGTTGACCTACCATATTGACCAACATGGTACAAGTGGATACATGTCAACCCCTATTACTGACACACATGGGACTAGCCATGTGTGCACTTTTAAAAATATTTTAGAATGTTCAAAACCTTATCACTTATTGTGGATTGAGAATGTAAAAACCATAACCCTAGACGACCATCTAGCTATGTTAAATTAGGAATAGAGAAGGTTCCATTGATTGACATTATACTTATTCCATAGTTGACTAGAGCATCTAGGAGTGGGATTTGAGTGCATAATATAGGAAGAAGTAGATTTTGTAGCATCAATTCAAGTCACTGTGTCACATGTAACTCCATAATGAGTACTCATTTCTTTGTATTTGCATTTTTATGATTGAAGAAAAGAGCGCAAAGCATGGATCTCACCTTCTAGCTAGATTTTATCCTATATTGGGTTTCATAGAATACATACGTTGCTCGTTTGTGAGGATGGTGTGTTCTTTTTCTCATTTATTTTATTTTTTGTATTTTTATTATTGTTATAAATTTTCGCAATAAGCTAGGTTGCTAGTATTAATAAATTTTTGATCTAAGGAAATAAATGTGCACTGTAAAATATTTTAGCATAATATAAGATTTGTTGTGATGAACTATTCCAATGGAATATCCATGACAATTTATAGATCAGTAGTTGAGAGAGATCCTTTAGTTGTTTCCCCTCATAAAGAAGGCATTTTTGGGAAATAGGAATCCTCGGAATATAAGTAAGACACTACAACCCTCATCCCCATCATGTGGAATATTTTAAGTAGAAGATGATTCACAAAGGATTTGAACACCTTGTGTGACAACCTACATTGGGTTACCAAGGTTTTTTAAGGAAACTAGGGCATGATAATATGTACACGAGGGAGGAGCCCTACAGAGAAGGATTAATTTCCTCACCACCATAGATGAGCACGATTCTAACTTCATCAATGACGCACAAGAAGAGATGGACAGAGAAATGGTCATCAATCTCATAGAAGCTACCAAAGCCTTTACCACTCCTCAAGGCATCAGTGGAATTGGTGTTATCCTTCCCCACTGTCATGAGGTAACTCTAAAACCTAAGAGTGAGCCTCCTCAAGTTAAATATTATGATGGATTTTCTTGGCAAGTGTTCAAGAAAAAGATTACATGACAAGTGTTTGACAAAATCATTGTCCGACAAGTTTTTGATGCATGTCAAGAGTTGGAGGAAAGAATTATTGACAATTTCTTTTAGTAGAACCTCATACCAACACAAAAATTCAATAATCAACCCTCTCTCTAGGAAAACCTTATGCATGTGGGTCAATTTGAATATCTATATGGTCGATTTATAGCTTAAATTGGAGCATAGCCTAAGGATTCTTGTTGCCTAGTTGACCCAAGATGCTCATTCTTCAACCCAGAATGATGTGTAACCCTGTCCAACCATCATCAAAGTTAAAATTTTGCTCATGTCGACCAAAATAAAAATTTAAAAATAAAATTTAAAAATAAAATAACTATACAAAATATTTAAATAATTTCAGCTCATAAAAAATTTACAAGTGAAGAAATTGGATCCCTCTAGGCTCATGTTAGATCCATATTTAATATATATCTATGATGGTAGTCCCACATCTGCCACATGGTAAGGTTTTTGGAAATAAAACACATAGTCCCAAAGTTTTATTTTTAGTTCAAAGGCCCGCTCATACATGCATTTTTAGTTTAAAGAATCAAGTATCGTCGGCGAAGAAATCAGGAAACTCTACTCTAGGACTAGGAAAAAAAGTAGTTGTAGCGAATTGAGTCCCTCTTTGTGATGGGTGAATCTGTGCTTCCAAATGAACCGCCCAATTGAGCCTCCGTCATCCATGTTTATTTTTTCGCTTTCTTGGTCGCACAAGACACATCTGGTATTGCTTATCGGGTGCTGGAGTATTCTTGCCAGAGACCCTGCAACATATGTGAGTGCCAATGAGCTGCACATACAGCCAAGCGTGTTATTTGAATAAAGCGGAGGTTGTGGTTGTTTAAAAGAACATTGGATACGTGAGTGTAAAGGATTTGGATGATCTATGTGTCGTGAGTTTTTTTAATAGAAAGAAAGAAAGAAAGAAATTATTTTAACATCCACGAGGCTAAAGAAAGATTATGGGACAGATTACTTCTTCATCTGCTTGATGTATTCAGCGCTTTTTCTGTGAAGCTTCAAAATAAATGCTCCCAGCTTCTCGACAAACCCCTCACTAAATAGATCATCCCAAGAGCTAGCTACCAACATATCTACATAACTTTCCCTGTTGTCTTTGAAGGCTTCACATTTTAAAATGAAAATTTTTTATGTTTCCACTTTTTCGGAAGAACAAAAAATGCATACTCTTTCCTCCCACACTTCCTTTGGCCTTTTCCAGTGCCCTGTTTCACAACGAAGTTGATGAGAATTAGTCCTTACCTGAGAAATAAGAATTGTGGCTCTCCAAGAGATATTGGCCTCTATGTATGCTTTTGGTTGATGACTATGAGTGGGATTAAACACTTCAACATAATAATTTTTCTTTCTTCCTAGCTCCTTATCCCAGGTACACTTATGGAACTTTTCCATAACAAAAGATTTTATCTCTTTATTGTTTATGGGACATGCGTTCAAGCAAATACCCCATTTAATAAACCATTTGTTATTTTTTTGCATCCAAGTTTTTTTGCTCTTGCACAATCTATCATTAAAGACAACCTTAGGCCATCTACCCTCTTCCATTTGCTCATTTTTTTTAAATACCTTATGACTAACGCCATAGCAATTGCTTCAATAGGAGTAGTCCCTATTTCACTTAACAAGATATCATAAGGAACTGCACTTTTAATCTTAAATTTGTTTGTAATCAAACGCTTCTGAATTTTCTCAATTTGTCTCCATTTCATGTCAGATGTACTGCTAACCCATAGTTCATAACCATACAAAATCACCAGAAGCCCAAAAAGAGTTTGAGTGGTTTTTCAGTCCCATAACTCTGTCTCTCTACACCTATTTTGAAAAGCATAAAATGCTTTCCAACCCCCCAAAGTTCTTTTCATTCTACAACCATTCAAGCTTAGATTTTTGTTGAAGTCAATTTCGAGGTATTTGTAATCTGCAACTTCTTTCAGAATGTTGCCTTCAAAGTAGAACTTATGCTGGTTATGTTTTATTTTCTTAGAGAAGACCACTACTTTCATTTTGTTTGTATTAACTTGCATCCCACACTTCTACAAAAATTCTCAAGGGATAGTAAGTGCTCTTGCAAACCAAGAGCCGATTTAGCAATCAAAATAAGGTCATCTGCATACAAAAGAAGCCTTATAAAAAGTTTCCCAAATAGATACCATCACCCCCTTGCGAAGTTAACCACTCCTCAAGCTTGTCGATATATAAACCAAAAAGGGTAGGAGACAGTGGGAAACCTTGCTTGACGCTGATATCTCTTCTAGAACTTTCAGAAATGCCTGCTGAAGTTCTAATTTTGACTTTCACCTCTTCATACAACCTATGCACAGCTGCTCTCAAATGTTTAGGAACCCCAAGTTCCTCCATTTTGTGCCAAAGCTTATCCCTAGGAACCGATTCAAACACTTTTCTGAAATCAACAAAGCAACAAAAGACTTCTTCCTTTTTCTCCAAAATTTTTTCAATGATGTGCCTTAAAGTTATACAATGATCAACTGTGGAATTTTTAGGTCTAAAACCTGCTTTCCCTTTAGCACGCTTATCTCTTTCTTCTACCCACTTGCTAATTTTTTTTTCTAGCATGCTTCCAAATGGCTTTGCAAACAAAAGGGTTTATCATGATGGTCATATAATTCGAGGGATTATTGACGTCGCCACTCTTGAAAAGAGGTATTTCTAAACTAGTTGTCCAATCTATGCAGAGACCTTGGTGTAGGATGTTGAAGATTTTTGTAATGTGAGGTGCAAGAATCTTTGAGCTCCGCTTTAGATATTCTGCTCGGAGTTCAGCTAAGTCTTTCGCTTTTCCAACACCCAACTTCTTGATACCCATATCTACCTCTTGTACCGTGAAGAGTTTAGTATCATTGTTGACCAAGGGGGGAGGGTCAACCTTGGGAACTTGCTCATAGAGTTGTCTTGCATAGTCAAACCATTTAGAAGTTGTAATATTATTTCCATTTTGTATCTTTTTTGGTTCGATTTCCTTCCAAAATAATTTGGGATTATTTTTCCCAAGGAATATTAGTTCTTCCCTCCTTGAAACCATGAAATCGACCTTTTTCTTGCTTAATAACTTCTTTTAGTATTTGAGCTTTATGTTATCCTTGTTTGACTATTTCCACATTCTCCTTGCCTTTTTGCATTCCTCATCAAACCAAGCATTAACCAGAAAGCAATTTGTTTCAGACTTGTTAATTTTTTCTCTTTTGCACTTTGCAAGTGCGCATTGAATTAAATGTGTTAATTCATGACTATGAAGGTTGTGAATTGTAATTTTCTCCTTCTCGAAGATCCTCTCTAGCGTCATTTTGAAGGTATTAAAATTTTCTAGGGTCAAAAGAATTCTGTCCTATGGGAGATTTTGTTGGACATGCTGAATTTTTAACTCTAATTGTTTCTTTCCAATCCAAGAGAAACATAACTAAATTGTCTTGTGATCTGATTTCAAGACGCACAACTGATCTCCAATCAAAACTTCCTCCATTTTCTTACACAAACCATGCGAGAAAATTACATAATCTACCGCACTTGCTCCATTGTAAGTATTGCAAGTGAAATTCTCAGACTTTTCCCATCTAGTCAAGCCATTACAGATGACTAAATCAAAGGCCCTACATAGAGTAAGCAATTTTTCACCAAAGAGATTGCAATCGTTTTCCTCTAAAATTCTTTCCCACTGATGATTACTTTCTTCTGTAAGCCAAATAGGGTCACAATCATCTTTACAACAAAAAATGCTATCTTGCTCACTTGCAATCCTAGCATTGAAATGACCCATTATAAGGACTTCACCTAGCTGCGAATATGTTGCAATATTCGCTTTTAAAGCTACAAATGGATATTTGTGGTCAATCCCTCTACCTTTTGTAGATTTTTGAAACCTGCAGCACAAAATAGCATGCTGCAATTCTGATGTGGTTTCCATTTTTTGATATTTTAAACCAAATGAATTGCATGTTTGAGTCTTATTTTTCTAACTGAATGAGATGACCTTCTTTCTCCATTACTAAAACCATGATACCCATGTTCCCTTTGTCATTCCCTATTGCCTTGTTCCACACTACCATCTTCTAGTATCCTTCAAACAGAGGTGTCTTGCACCCTTCATGCTCATGTGTTCTATCAGGCAAATTATGTCTCTATCTTCCACAATAGGCCCTAACCCAGGTCCTCGTCTCCATGGGTAACCTCTGCAGTTCCAACAAACTAATCTTAAGGAAACCTGAGTATGACTTGATTCCTATTTATTTTGACATGCAAGACTCACATTTGAGTCTTTGTCCCTACTTTCCCATAATTGCCTTGCTTTTTGATTTCTTGTTGAAGAGTTTGTTTCCTCTTCTTTATTACCATCTTTCTGCTCTGTTTTGGAAGGAGGTCCAAATCGCGTTATCGCAGATTTTCCTTTACCAATCCATGCTCTATTGCCTTCATCTCTTTCTTCCCTAAACTTTAAAATTTCCTCCTTTCTTTCCTCCTATTGTTTTACAGTTAAATCTTCTTCTAGGAAAAAACGTGAACCCCTCAAGATATGTTTCTTGCTTAGAATGATATATTCATCACGCAAGCTAGGCATAATGAATTTTATGGGCCTTGCTTTGTCCCTGTTAAACTTACCCACCCTCCATGCTTGGCATATTTTTCCTTGCCATAGCAACTTGTCTTTCAATAAGTCTCTTGCAAGGTCAAGTGTACATTTATTTTTCCCATAGTCTTTCACCCCTTTAATATTTGTGTTTGTTGCCCCATTTGTCTTTCCGTGCCTTCATTATCTTGCATGTTGTCAACCTGAATATTTGTTTCTCCTTCCTTATTAGCAGAATTGCTAATAACTTGAGCCCAAGTTTTGGAAACTTTGGTGGAATCTCACTTCGTTTCTTCTCTTGTGTTCTCTTTGTGGTTGTTTATTTGGGCAATAATTTTCCCTTTATCCTGGGATGATTTCACATTCACCACCTCTGTACTTTCCACTACATATTTCTTTATGTTTTCTACATCCGCCTTCATGTGTTGCCATTCTGTCTTCCCTATCAGGAGAGCTTCCTGTAGCAATGCCACTTGTTCTTTTAAAATTTTATTGCTTTCTGCTAAAGCCTTGTTCTCAGCTGTTATTATATGAATTTTATGATCTCTTTCCTGCCCTTTAGCTTCTAAAACCTCCAACCTTTGTTTTGCATTTAACATTTCTTTCACATAAATATCATATGATCAGGTGAGAGGTGTAGATGTGGGACTATCTAAGGCAAAATCATCAATGACTTTTCCTCTGTACTTCTTGTTGCCATATGCTTGTAGAGGAGACTTGTTTGAGTGCTTTTTGTGAAGGGCTCAAGTACTTTTCTTTTTAGACCATTTCTTCCTTGTTTTCTCCCATTTTAGAAGGGCTACTCTTCTTTTTTAAATGCCCCGATATTGTTTGGCATTGACCCAAACCCACTTCCCAGCTTTGGCAGATGAGGCAATTTTCACTTGTCCTAAATCATTTGTCTCCACATGTTCTGAAATTTCTTGTTCCTTTGTCATGTTTGAATGCATTTGTCATCCAACCTATTTCAAGAAATATGTAGGTCTATAAAATGCCATTATTACTTTGCACCGCTCCTTGCTATTTAGGATATTATTGTCTCTTACTCATTGCTTGATACTTCTACTCCATAAAATCTCCCCGCT
This sequence comes from Pinus taeda, assembly GCA_000404065.3. Taxonomy (NCBI): domain Eukaryota; kingdom Viridiplantae; phylum Streptophyta; class Pinopsida; order Pinales; family Pinaceae; genus Pinus; species Pinus taeda. The sequence goes on along the minus strand of APFE030175151.1, from coordinate 10,218 downwards.
CTCACAATGCTCACTGCTCTCACTGCTGACCACACTGCTCACTACTCTCACTGCTGACCACACTGCTCACACTATTTGGGCAGCTGCACTGAAAAAACAAGAACTCTTTGTCACTCCAAAAGAAACCCATCAAATAAAATTGCAGCAGAAAAGTTGTGAAGTGGTTAGTAAGTTATTACTACTAATGGCCATTCACATTTTTTGTGATGTTATTTTGAAAGAAAAGTTTAATTAAATAAAAGAGAAGAAGGTGGTCTAGTTTGTTTTATGAATATATATATATATATATATTATTGATGGTTGGTGGAACTATATTTTTTTTGAGTTGATGAGCTCTGATATTATTGAGATGGTGGAGGAGCCTCAAGTGCAGGGCACATAACAGGTGTCATAAATGCAACCTTCATTACTCTCATCTCTAAAAAAATATATCTCTTGCAATTTCATTGATTTTAGGCCACTCTCATTATGTGATGTGGTCTATAAAATGATTTCTAAAGTGATTGCTAACCGCATTAAAAAGTTGTTGTTAATGCATATTTGTGTAGATCAATTTGGCTTCCTTGCAGGTAGGTGAATCCAAGACATTGTTGGGACTGCCCATGAGTGTATTCATTCCATCCATACCAAAAAATTGAATGCATGCTTGATGAAGATAAACCTCATCAAAGTGTATGATAGGGTGGACTGGGAGTTCCTAAGAAATATCTTGCACAGATTTGGATTTCAAAGAAGACACGTATACAGGATTATGGCATGTGTCTCCTCGACCAATATTGTTGTTCTAATTAATGGGAAACCCACTAGATTTTTCAGAATACACCGCGGCCTTCGACGGGGATGTGCCCTTTCCCCTCTACTCTTTATTCTTGTGATGGATGGACTTAGCAGGGGTCTCCAAGATGCCAAGGAGGAGTGTAGAATCAAAGGATGTAGAATCACACCCAGTAATCAGTTATCACACTAATTATTCATAGATGATGTTCTTGGGATCGGGGAGATTAGATTGGATGAATGGCTCACTTTCTCTCAATTTTTTTCAAGTTTTGGCAATGCATCTAGAATTTTCTCGAATAAGGAGAAATCTGAGCTAATTTCTCCCTATATGGGGGACCTGGTGGCCAAAAAAAAAATTACCTCTTGAGGGTTAAGGTCAAACCTCTAGAAAAAGGGTTCACATACTTGGTCTTCCACATGAAGCCTTGTAACTATAAGAGGAGTGATTGGAATTGGATCATTGACAAATTTGAAAGGAAATTAATCTTATGGGAGAACAAGTGGCTCATGCTAGGATGTCGGATGATAATAACAAAGGCAGTTCTACAGGGAATTTATGTCTATTGGATGCACTTATTCCACCTCCCCATGGTTATTATCCATTGAATTAACAACCTATTAACAGAATTCATTTGGTCTAACATTGGATATTTGAAGAAATTTAATTTTTCCTCACTGGCCAACATATGAAAACCATCTGAGTTCGGTGGTTGGTGCATAAAGGACACTCATACTTTCAACTGTGCACTGCTCACCTCGAATCTCTAGACGGCATTGGTAGGTCAGGGAATTTGGCAGAACATTTTCAGAGAAAAATACCATGACAATGCCCTATTGGTGGATTGGATTAAGGACGAAGCACCTGTCAAGGGTCAGGCTTCCTTGGTTTGGCACAACATGATCAAAGTTCGCCCATGCATTTGCAACAACCTTCAATGGGTGATTAGTAAGGGAAACAAAATTTTGGTTGGTTTGGACGCTTTGGTTGGCATGAAGGGATGCCACTCTCTCTCTGTGCCCATTTTCCACCATCTCCACAACCGTGGCTCACAGTTGCTATCACACAATGGAGTTGTTTTGAGAGAAGGCTTTCCCACTACATATTGGAGACAAGCTGGAGAAGTGGAGATGCATCCAGAACTAGCCCTAGAATGGGAAATCTACCACTCACACCTCATTCAGGTGGGAATTTTCCTCACTGATAAGGAGGACAAGATCATGTGGGGCATTATTTCACAGGGAGGTGACATCTCCTCTAAGGCAGCATATTTATACATTTCAGCTAAGCATCAACCTGATCCTCTTTCTAAGTGGCTTGCCTGAATGTGGCAATGGGAGGTACCGACGAAGATTAAATGCTTCACTTGGTTGGTAGTCCACAACCGAGTCCTAACTTGGGAAAACTTAGCCAAGAGGGGTTTTGTTGGCTTGGCCATTTTCCCTCTTTGCAAATCTGCCAATGAGGTAGTGCCACAATTTTCTGGACTATCCTTTTGCCCTTTCTTTTAGGGAGGAAGTTACCTCTATACTCATGGTCAATGGCTCGACAAAAAGGGTTTCCATTTTCTCTTGCCTTCATAGCTGGGTTGCTTGCCATATGACACACAAATCTATCCCGTTGTACATTTTTTGGCGGCTTTGGCACTGCCAGAATGCCTGCATTTTCAAGAACGTCATCCCAGACCTACGAGATACTTCTCCCAAAATTGTTAGATACTTTTCAGAGATTGTTCCTCTCATACCTAAATTCTCTAGGCATAGTTGTTCTTACAATCCCATAAACCATATATATCCTATTGGATATTTTGATAATGCCTCTGTGGGTGGAGTGTATGGTTGCAGAGGAATTGTCTCCCTTTCTCCTTCTCAGCACTACCACTTCTATTGGAATGGTGAATCAGGCAACAACATGCGGGCTGAGGTGTTGTCCCTTTGGGGTATCCTTCATTGTACTTTGTGGTTAGTAGTAGACGAGATTGTAATCATAGGGGACTCGAAAGTGACAATCTATTCGCTCTGGGGTCCCTCTCTCTATCTATTTCATCTTTATGGCACTAGTTGGAGAAAATATCCTCAATGAACGCTCATTTCCTCTTTGTCTCTTTATGCCATATTTTCATAGAGAAAAACACTTTGGTAGATCAACTCTCCAAGTCTGCGTTATCACCTCTATCTGCATAGTTGCACTATGAATGCAAGGACCATTGTTCTATCATTGGATCAAGTACCTTCCTTTTTGTCTGAGGGCACCATGTTTACTCTCAGGGTTGCAGGTAGTGATACAGGTTTGTCCTTGTTATGAAGCCAGCTCACAAAAATATAGAAAAGATAGATCAACGCCTTAGAATTCAGCCTCTTCGAGGGGGAAACCTCCTTTACATT
>APFE030175149.1:9284-26883 GCA_000404065.3 Pinus taeda | reverse complement strand
CGCAGGAGACGCCACAGGAGACGCCGCAGGAGGCGCCACAGGAGACGCCACGGGAGGTGCCGCAGGAGACGCCGCAGGAGGCGCCGCAGGAGACGCCGCAGGAGGCGGCACAGGAGACGGCACAAAAGGTGTTCTGGGTTTAGTTTTCTGTTATTGTGGATCAGGTTATCTTGGTAACTTACTGGTACTTGATGATCATTTGATATTTATGGATCCAGTTTGAAAATTTATGAAAAGTGGTCCTTGAAAAAAAGAAGTAGGGGGTTGTAGCTCCCTTCCAGGTGAGATTGAATACGAGAGAGAGTTGTAGCTCTCTGCAGGTTGTAGCCTCCGTACTGGTAAAGGACTACACCAGTACAAGACCATTGTAAAAGGAGTTTCTAATTTGAAAGAAGATAGAGACATATTGCAACAGGTGGTTTTCACCCACATTGGGTTTCCACCTTATATCTGGTGTTCTTTGATGTGACTGTCTGATTTTCTTGATCATGCTCATTATTTATGGTATTGGTATGCAAAAATAAATTCAAAGTATAAATAAGGAAGAATTGTTAAAAGGACTAGATAATATTGATTCACCCCCCCTCTCAGTATTATTTTCAACAAGACAAATCTCAACTAATTGAGTGGTATTAGGGTCAGTGAGGCGATTGATGGCCTTAATGGCCTCCTGGATAGGGATGCAAGTGTAAAGAAAAACCACATCGAAACTTACTGGCCTCCTGGATCACAAAAACCTAAATTCAATAACATGTACTTTTATATTTTTTTTGAGATAAAAATATCAACATAAAAATTCCCAAACCAATAAAAAAAATAAAAATTGCATTTATTTTAAATATTAAATACAATTCGTCATTTTCATATATAATTTTAAAATTAATTTTTCAAAAACTGTTTGAAACCATTAAAATATTTTTTAATTTTAATAAAAGTAGAAGTTTTTGAGAAAATCTAAAAACATTTATAACATTATATTAAGTCTTTTCATATTATGAAATATATGAAGTACATATCATTAGTCCTTCACACCTTCACCAACACTAAATATTCAACCTAGTAAAGCTAAAGAAACATGTCTAAATTTAGAAACAAAATTAGTTCTAGAATGCATTCGGTATCATTGAAAGTAATATCTAACTTTGAAAAATATGTCAATATCTGATAGGTAGCTAGAGGGTTGTTTCCTAAAATAAGAAAAAAAAGCAATTCTAGAATGCACTTGATATCGTTGAAAGTAATATCAGACTCAGATTGCCAAATACATTGTAACAAAATATTGACCATATCTGATTGATGTAGATGGTTTAGTCTTATATCTGTACTCGTTTGATTGATACAAGGAAAGAAACCTCAACAAGAAAATATGGGTGAAATGTTGTGATCAGTTGGTGCAGTGACTAATTTTGTGTGTCTTGGTAAGTGTTTTGGAATCTAGGAATGCCCTTGCATTGTAGTCCTCGGAAGCCAATAGATTCATAAACTCGGCGAAGTTCATCTCCTAGTAAAGTTTCATATGAGTTTGGCTGCAGGACCAATTTTTGCTTCGAAAGGGATACTGATCAAAGACGTCCCCGACAGATGGGATTTCTCTGAGTAGTCGGCCCAATCAGAGATCACACACAGTTCAAAACATGAAAAAAACTTAGAACTTGTCTTCATTCAATCGTTGAACATATTTTTATACATAGCAGAGATCTTTCTAGATTTGGCGGGGCGGTGGCATCTCCAGGAAGCTATCCAGCTCCGTCGAATTCTATAAGAAGCTACGCACAACATTTATTGGTGGTGGTTGGAATTAATATCTTCCAACACTCCGCCTTAATTCCAACCACATTACAAATATACTATAACATAAGACACTGTAAACATACTCTTAATTGTTATGCCTGCTGGTCTAAGTCTGAGCTAAGCTTACAACAAAACATTTCATTTTTGCCTTCTTGCTAAAGGGTCCATGCGTGTTGATTTGCTAGCAGAGTTCCATCTTCACCTTTCTGGGTTTCCTAAAAAAATTCCTTTACTCCTTGCTCATGTACTTAACATCACTAAACGTTTTTGGATTGGGGTGCAATGCAAGATCCTAAACAAGGTAATCTAATTCAAGTTCTCCCCACTTTCCATGAGGAGCCACCAAAATGCACTCATCTTCGAACATGAGTAGCCTCCAAACATCATCCATGGTAGTATCCTCTATTGTTGCAGAAATCTTAGAAATAGAGCCAATCACATTAATAGCAATTGGGTTCAAGGACAAACAAGTTTTGGAATAGACTCCACCTCTGAATATTTATGGTCATCAATAAAATCATTGTGTTGATCTAATAGTTCTTGTTACTCAAAAATACTATCGGAATAAAATATATTACTAGGCCCAAGAATACTTCCAAATAGGCTCTCCAAAACATCATCAAAGAGATCAGCATCCAATATTATCCCACTCATTGTACTTCAATCATAGCAGTAACCTTATACACAGTGGCAACCACAACCAACTCATTCACAGTAATATATCTCAACACATGGAGTCTGAGTCGGATATCACAGAACAATGTTTATTTCCTTTTTCAAGCTTCACTGCCTTTTTTAGGCAGCTTCCTTAAACCATTCCAGCGAAAACTCCTTGGCTTTCACACCTCACTTTACATCACAATAGGGAGTAGAGGCCTAATCCTCACCCTTCCACGCTTCACTGAGATCAATTCATGAAATGCTTGCATAGGTTTGTAATACAGTCGTTGGCTTCCAATCATCTTAGTCAACACCATAGTGGTAATGCATCAAACAATAATAACACACAAAATAAACACTTCTATCACACAAAACCGGTCTATAGTGGCACCATAATCAACTCCCACACACCGCACAAGCGTCAACGAGTATCTCAACAATGTTTTCACCTCCAACTTGGATCGACCCCTTTTCTTCTTGCGTGAACACCAAACGACCACAGCCACTAGCCAACTCCGCCACCAACTACTCCGGGCTTTGACTGCACACCACTAACACCTCACAACGAGTGTTTAATCCATGCATCTGTTGCAATAATCTTCCACGTTGCCGCTACCTCAACCTCCTTTGTAGCAACTCTTCAAATGCATGCCGCAACTACTCTCCAAAAATGTTGCTGCCTCGAATTCCTCAATAGCAATTTTCCACGCTGCCTCTCTCTCATATTAGAGACAAAACTGAATGAAAAAAACAAACACATGCAAGACATGAGCTCTCCTGCTAGCGGGCAACTCCTATTCTCTTTTATGCCTCTTCCAATGGCTCCACTTGACAACAATTTCATGCTCTTTCTCTTTCACCCCTATCGAGCCCTTCTCTGGCTCTTCACACCATAGAGCCCACAGCTCTGCACACCATCGATCTTACAGCTCTGGCTCTGAGCTCACATGCTCCTAGACTCACCCTTATGCCCTCTTTCAGAAAATGCTGGACCGCACACATCTCCACAGGGTGACCTCTCAACACCTCACTTAAGCTCTGTCTCCAACGACACCAAACAAAAAAACAGTTAATCTTTGCACAACGGACACTCCATGTCACACGGAAACAACAGTGACAACTCTTCAATGTTAGTCTTCTTGACCTTTAAACACAACTCCGTACAAACACAACTCAGAAGCTTCACACAGCAGATCTTTGATAAATCCTAACAGCCACACTATCATGCCTCATCATTTTCTCGCACAATTTCTAGCTGTATCTGGGGTTACCCAAACAACGCCCCTCATGGCTCCAATGCTTAATCAGTAGCTTCTTTGCAGCACACTTTGGCCATGACAGCAACACTTCTAGACAGTTCTCAAGGCAACAGCTCAACGGCTCCTCTGCAACTGGAGAGAGTCTTCGTTAATCGACCTTGTAGTCATTAGTTCACTATCTCAAGCAAGTGGATAATAGTATAACTCATGCATGCAATTGTGGAGTGCCCTCTTGATGATGATAATAGGGTTGTCATGCATGACTCCACTCACTAGTCTAGCTCAAGTACAATTAAGTGTATGATATCTCCAACAAAAGGAACCCATACCAACATATTTCAATTAATATCTTAGAAGATGAAATAAGCATGTTCCAACACCATTGATGCAATAACACCTTATTATTTGTTGTTGTGACACAATTGTTGCAATATCACTTTGTTATTTCATTGTTCTGACAATGTTGTTGCAACACCACCCTATTGTTACGGTTTTACAACACCATCCTGATATTATGTTGTCATGACATCGCTCTGTTGCTATCTTACTACGACATTGTTGCTACAACTTTGTGTTAGTATTATGTTGTTGTGACATTGACACTATTATAGTGGTACAATCTGATATAACAATAAATATTTTTTAGTATAATGATTCCACATATCTCAAGGGACATTATGGTGAAGTGGTGGACCACTTGTATAAAGAAATAATCATTAGCTAAGGAGTCGAACCATTGTGACTAATCATGGAGATATTTATTGGTTATAATAATTTTCCAAACACATGATAAAATCTCATATTTATAGCAATGGGATACGTATAACATATAACTATAACAACCAATTACTATTGGAATAATGACACCTATGTAGTTCAACTCACACTGATTGAAACAACACTATCTAGAAGAATGCATTATAACAATACATTTCTCCCATTAACTCTAACAAAACATGAAGTTGTATGTGTGAATTGTTGGAATAGTGGAAAAAGTTAAAAGGAAATATTTATTTTAAAATCAAGATTTACTTCAAGCAAATGCTTTGTATATTTTATAATGATGGATGCTTACATAATAGTAGTAGTGATATATCATTTAACACACATAACAATACCAAGATAAATATATATCTATGTAGCTAGAGAGTTGTGTAGGTTTTTTCTATAAGCTCTAAGTAAATCTTTGTCTCGTTTGAATGCTTCTTTGTTATCAGGTTTTGTTATTTTTCTACATATAAATTTTCTATTTCAACTTTCATTGTATTACATTTTATGTGGGATTATGTATGCGAACATGAATACTTGAGACGTGTTCTTTGATAGCCCATACTTATGGAAAATGTATGGAGCTTTGTATGTGAGAAGAAAAATATCATTTGGCTAAAGATGGTTTTGGCCAACAACATAAAAACACAAACACGGAGAGGTAGAACGCCCTTAGTAACAAAGGAATAAGGAAACCCAAAAATTTTAATAGAGAAAATAAGAAGCAAATATCCTTAACAATCTATGGAGCAATAGAATTAGAAAGATGACTAAAGTTGAACCCATATGCTTCAATCCCTTCAATGAATCAAATTTTGAAGACTAAAAACCTCCTATTAGGGAGGTGTGATCCAAAACTAAATCTAGACAAATGTCAAATAATTTTAGTAGTTCATTGGTGAATAAAAACTCAACCAAATAAGAATGTTGGAATTTTGGGATTATAATCTATAAATTTCAAAAATGTCAAAATACTATTATAATTCAACAATTGCTAAGAAAATGGGGTTCAACAAATTGATTAGATATTGATTTCCTATCTAGGTTTCCAAGGTAACCCTCAAATTCATACATTATTTTCTGATTGAGTTGAGGTATGCTTGGTTTTTATTTTTTTTTAATTGGCACTCCCCCAAAACTCCTTTGCGTCACCAACTCTATTTTTAGTTAATCCCTTTGAGTAACTGATTTTCTCATTGGGTTAAAGTATAATTTATATACTTTAATTTGCTACATGAAACAGGAAGAATGATTCATTTGTTCATTAATTCATTGGTGAACATTTCCATCAAGTTAGTAAATTTCTCAAGACTCTTTGCATTGCTAGATCACCCACAAGTCAATTTCTATCTGGTTGGAGTGTTGACACAACGAATGAGTTTCAATGTTGGTTGGGATATGTATTACACTATGTAAATGGTCATAAATTTCATATTAATGTTTTATTAATTGTGAATAGGGTCTCTTATATGTTAGCATTAAATTTCTTTCAACCAACCTTGGACCCACTCCAACCCAAGCGCATTAGAATCTATCTATAAATCGATCTATGTGCGCACATGCATGTCATGAAAAGAAAAGTTTTGTGGATCACTCAAATAAGTGTACTGTTTAGGCAAATGTGATATGAAATTATGAATATAGTGCTAGGTTTGGAATATCTTGAAATTATGAGTATAATGGTGCTATGGATCACTTAAATAAGTGTAATGTTTAGGGGTTTTTTGGATCCCTTCAATTTATTTATCTGTGTCTTTTCCTCTTCAGTTTCACCTATCCAATCTTCATCTTCCTTTTCATATTTTGTTTCCCTCTTCTTTTTTTGTTTCCCCTTTCCACCTTTCAATTTTTTCTCTTCTCTAAAATCTTCATCTTCATCTTCATCTTCACTGCTCTTTTTCAGAATCCTTACCAAGGAATAAATCCCATTGACCGGCATCAGGCACATGATGTCTTCCATACTGTTCAAATTCAGAACCCTCCTTCAAGAAACCAAATTCTATCCTGACATGTAGATCACACATTAACATAAAGTCATTAAAAACAAATTGATTCAAATGAGTAACTCTATTGAGTGGTTCTATGGCTCCTTATTGAAGAAATGAATTAGGTTGCATGAGTATACAATTTTGAGTTCATGTGTGCGTATTGCAACATTTTTCCAAGATAAGGTAGAGCACACTCATTCATAAGAAATGAATAGTTACTAATGACAATTAAATGCTTAAGAAAAATCATGGGTAATACTGAAATTGAAGGAAGCCACCGATTCGAGACCAAAGCACAAGACAATCTCTCTATCTTTCTTTTTATACACTTACTCAAATAGTACTTGACAGATTGGGAACTCCATTGATAATTTGTACCTTCCATGTTATAATTTCTGCATTTTTATGCGTTATCTCCTCAATATAATCATGTCAACCAGCATTCAACTTTTAGTGGGCCCTCTAGACATTGTTGTGATATGAAATTATGAATATAGTGTTGGGTTGGAATATACTGAAATTAAGGTGTCCTTATAAGTTGCATATATGATCATCTATTTGTGTTGTTTCAACCCCTTATAAGCATTTCAAAGTTGAACTTTACTCTCAATACTATGTGAGTGATTATTTCCCTTTAGCCATGAACATATATAGTCATTAAAATGACATTACATCAGTTCTCACAAGGAAACACTATGAGAAATGAATGTTATTCCTCTTGTTATTGCTTGGATATGAATGGACTAGCTCCATATAATTAATCAACTGTTGGGTTGAATGACGTGTTTTGTATATTGAGTATTGTTTAAATAAATATCATAAGGCAAATATATGGTTGAGGTTTGTGTAGTAAAGTTGTAAATGCTTTTCCTTTATGATTTTGGCATTTGCTAAAAACCAACCATTTACAGTTCAAACAAACTCTACAAAGTAAAAATCTTGTATGAAATAAACTTCTTTAATCTTTTAAACTTATATTAAGTAATCTAGATGGATATGCAATAATCATCCTATTGCACTTCGTTTTTATAATCAAAAGTGTTTGGTGTTTTGAGTATTGTTTGAATGCAAATATAAGATTGATGTTAGTATAATAAAATTACAAAATGTTGATTATTTATTCTTTTGCCATTGACTTTAATATTTTGAAAAAATAATAACTTAATAATTAAGAATTTTTATATTAAAATTTAAATGTATAAATTTTATTAATTTAAAAAATTAAATAATCATTATAAAATAATTTTATAGGAAACAAATATAAATTATTTTAATTTATAAACCAAATGTAATGTTATAAGCATAAAAGAATAAAAAATTTAGATATAAATTACAAAGTCATAATACTTTAATACAATCGGTATTGAAGCTAAGACACTACACACCTATAAACACATAAACAACCAAATAAACTAATAACTCATACTAAATCACCAATTAACACTTTCCATCTTTCTTAACGATACATTCCTTTCATATTTTCGAATTAGGTTAAGTAATACCGATCAATTATGTTAAGTAATATAGATCGATAGCGAAATAATTATAGTATCTTGCCAATCAATAAATAAATGTATAGATCGAGAGACAAACAAAAACAAAATATCTCACCTCTCTATAAAATGTAATTGTTCATGCTTTAAAAAATCTTCCGTGAGTTAAAAAGCAAAATGGAGTTCTAAAATGCACTCGATATCATTGAAAACAAAGTGATCTTACATTGCATGGAGAGATGTCGATATTTGATTGATTGACGGTTTAGTCTTCAATGCGCACTCATCTCATTGATACCATGGAAGAAAAATCAGCGAGAAAATCCGGGGGATAAGTAGTCATCCGGATAATAAGATTCAAAATTTTGAATCTTGTGGGGTGATACATATTTTGATGTAATATTATGGGGTTTTTATTTGGATTTTCAAGATAAAATTTTGAATCTTGTGGGTGATACATATTTTGATATAATATTATGGGGTTAAGTTTATATCAGTTTGATTTTTTTTAACATTTAAGTATAGTTATTAATTTATTATATAATATATGGAGTTTGATTCCATTCTTAATTGAGCTGTTGGAGAACAATTGCTACTAGTGAGTAAATCTCTACACCTATTTACATTAATAAGTCATTTATTGAACTTAACTAGATTTCATATTCGAGGAGTATTTGGAAATCTTATGGAGAAGAGTGAGGCCATTTTTTTTACCACACTTTTGTGTTGACATTTCAACATATTCTTGAAATCTACAATCCACATAAGGATGGTTTGGATGAAATGACTCTTTCTTTGTGCATTTTGTTATTTTTATTTGAATTTGAGATATTTAAGAATCACAAGTTTAATTTGTTTAAGTTGTTTAATTTGCAAAGCACCAGCTTAAGGAATGTGTTTGAATGCTCAATCAGTTACATATTACACCGAAAATAAGGTCACAAATTTAGGTAAATGTTTAGTCTAATTAATAGATGAAATGACTCTCATTTTTGTCAATATTGTTTAAAATCCATATTTTTAATGATCATAACTTTAAGTTATTTAACCTACCCACTATAAGTTTCCTAGGGTTTTTCAGGGAGTTCAATAATTTAGGTGTTCAAAAAGAAATTTTATTATCAAATTCAAATAAGAAAAATCATTTTCCCTAGTTGATGGAGTGTTACGAACATGATCACCAGAGGTTGATGACACCAGACGGTGCGAATGGGAAGACCATTCTTTCAAGACCCGAGGAAAATAAGGACAATTTCAATGAAAATGGTCTTCCACACAGATTCTGCATGGATATTTGACTTTGTGTGGCTTAACGGACGGATTTTCATTAGACGTTGCTTTCGAGGCAATGGCTGCTTGGATGCCCCCTTACTGAATTGGCCTCTTCTTCTTCTTCTTCCCTCTCTTCTTCTTCTTAGCCACCTGGATACTAGTACCAATACTTTCACGAAGCGAAGAGGAAGAGGGGGAGGGAGAAACAAATGAGGAAGAAGGAAAAGGGTCAACTTTAGGATCAACTGGAGGTTGATTTGATTGCGGAGGAATCATGGTATTTTGAATGACAGAGGTTGATAATAGCCATACTGGTAGGCCAATTGTAATTCCCGGAAGGGACAGTGTGTTGCGGGAAATTATCCCCTAAGGTTCTTGGGTGAAACCTTAGCAGACGGAAAATTATCTAAGTTAAGAAACACACACACACACAACCGTTTATGCTATAAATAACTACTTCTAGGGTGAGAGGGGCATACCTGAGGTCCTACGTTTGGGTAGTTTACTCAAGGGTGCAAACCCCTCTCACGTCCCTTCCGCTCCTTGGTCCTGTAAAACCACATCCACTACAACAGTATATGGACAAGATTTTACATAAAAAATGATATTTATGTTATATGAAAGATGAGTTAGTTACAAACTTATAAACATCTATTCAAGTATGAACTTCACATATAAATATCATTAACACAAAGAAAGAAGCGTTTCAGGAACAAGACGTGTTTCTTTATTAGATAAATAAACAATATGGAAAAGAGCAATATCACCTGAATCTGCTTCTGCAGGCTCCAAGCTCAGCCTCCTTCTGGATCCGTCCCGCCTCAAGCCACTAGTAGGTCACCTTCCATTACTCTCTCCAAGATGTGATGGGAAAGAATGAACATCCAAACAGAAAGGAAACAAGGGTTTCCTATACAAGATGGGGGAAGTGCAGAAGGCACAAGGGACTTCAGACCTGATCAGGGGGGATAAAAATCAGTATAATAACTTTGCTCAATGATTTCTCCTCCTTAGGCCTTCCCCTTGATGTCTTTTTATACCAACTCCAAAGTAGTTTTTTTAGTTAGGAATTGGTTGGGGACAGTTGAGGCCACGGGCACTAACAGGTGATCAGCAGGTAAAACCCACGATCTCCGCCCGAAAATACGGAGTTTTTATATTTTTTAAGTGTTTTAATACATATACGCGGGTTAGGTATGTATGAACCCGCGTATACACGCGTTTAACTCAGAGCAATGTCGCGTACAGGGAATAAAACACTGTTTTTTAGATATAGGACCAGGTCTAGAAGGAGGGGTTGCCCTAGGCCATGGCTGAAGCATCACAAACCATACTGGTGAGATTTGGAGCTATAACACTATGCGAAGGGAATTTTTCTCTAAAATCATCTTCCACTTCTTTAGGTTGATGACTCCATTCATATCCATGACCTAGTTTATTCCTAGCAACACAGGGTAACGGTTGCTATCATCAACAATCTTTATTACCTCAAAGTCCATCTACATGCTCGTGCCTTTGATATCCACTGTTACCACTTGCAATCTCCCTATGGGTAAACTTTTCTATTGGTTCGCCATTCACAATTGAATGGGGCACCATTGCAACCTGGTTTTGCCCATTCCTTCCGATTTCTACTTTGGTAACACATTTGCATCTGAACCTAGGTCTAGGATTACCTGATCCATATCATATTCACCAATCTGTGCCATCAATCCCATTTCCCTCCTTGTGTGCAATGCATGCTTTCCCAACTTCCAGACTATGCACGGTTCCCCTAACCCTGTGCACCTATTTATCAACTCCTGCAGTCCTTTAACTGCCTTATTATCGCGCAGCAATTTCATGCATGTCTCTAAAAAGTTAGTTAGCATAGAAGGATCCATTCCTATGTCTGGTTGATCCTTACTACCTTGAGTAGAGGTTTCCGCAAAGCTCTTCTTAGCTTCCATTAACATCTCCTCTGTGCGTTCCAAGTCAAACTCAGGTTCCTTTGTATAAGCCTTATGAACCCATGTATCTTCCTCGGGCTTCCTCCCCTTGTCTTCCCTTGTGGTCGCACCACTTCTGAGAATCATGTTCATGTTGGGGTCTTCTTCGCGCAGTTCAGACCTCAACATTTGGATATTCTGCATCGAAGTAGGCTGAAGTACCCCTTTCTCTCACATCTGTGCGATAAACGTAGGACAACCTATTGCTTCATGGTCAAATGGAGCACAGTATTGTTATAGACATATTTGGGAACTACAACCCCAATTACATATGTCCATAAACCAAGGGCTTCTAAGTCCCTAAAAGTGTTGTTTCATACCCTAAAGGGACAAGGTCAGCTGATTACATCATCTCCCAGAAGTTCTCCATGAAAAACTACTCAGAACTGGTCAAAACTGGATCATCTCACTTGCTCCATGGCCAGGGTGTGATGCATCACACCTACTACACACAGGAGGTGTGATGCATACTAAAATGTCCTTCTATAGGGTGCGATGAGCGAGAATAGACAAATGGCAGAGACAATTTTCTAAGTGGATGATTAAGGAATCTTCTAGAAACTTCTCATATGACACTTGCCTCTCAGAGTTCACCCAAGGATGAGTAAGAGATCAATGAAATCTCCAAGTGGAGCCAAGAACTATTAGTGGAATTAAAATAATCAAAAACCCAGAGCTAACTCACACCTCTGAAAATATCTATATATGGATCCCTCATCCCAGAGATCCAAAGGTTGGAGGCTGGAATCTTGTATCTTGTAAGGAAGTGTTGTTGGTTTCCTGGTGCAATATCATAGTGTTGGGTGATCTAATCTTTTCATGAGGTGAAGAAGGGCTTTCATGCTGGGAGGATGATGCTGGGTCAGAACAATGGGTTGTAATCCTCTTTGCTATTCTTGATATTAATAAAGCTATTCAAGTTTTCCTCCACATTCTTGTATGTTTGATGATATATGCATTTGTGTGGTCAATATATATCTGGTTCTATATTGTTTATGATTGTATATCTTTGTTCTTCAATAGTATTATGCTGCTTTGATTCCACAGGTGCTCTTTGAAGCTGGGTAAGAGAAGAAGGAGCAGCAAAGATCTGTCAGAAGGGAGAGGAACCAAGCAAGGAACCAAGCGCAAGACTGAGGTTGGTGTCCTTTGTTCCCCTCTTATCTACTTCTCATAAAGGAAAGCGAAAGTAGATTTCGTTCGTTTGTTTCTAAGATAGCTACCCGTCTTAGTGGGACTAGCAGCTCCGAGTGGACACTAGATTTCCCAATAACAAAATGGAAACTTTGTTGGGGAGCAAATAGCTTGTTTGCTTCTCTATATTTGTTTGTTTTATAAACTTATAGACGGAGCCTAAAGTTAAGCCATCTAGCCTTAGAACTGCATTTTCTATGCAAGTGCAAAGTAGATCAATGATACTTCAGTCTATCTCTGGGTTTTGTTTATAAACTGAACAATCAATTTGCAAACATTCTAATTGCCCTGGTGGTGGCTCTAGTAACCTCATTAGATCAACCCCTGTATTTATATTTACTGAACATCACTTGCTCGCTAAATCCCTGAACTGAGCTGCAAACTGTGATCAAGAACCAAGTTAAAGTCTCGTCCTGGTACCACCGCACCCTCT
Organism: Pinus taeda; assembly: GCA_000404065.3. Taxonomy (NCBI): domain Eukaryota; kingdom Viridiplantae; phylum Streptophyta; class Pinopsida; order Pinales; family Pinaceae; genus Pinus; species Pinus taeda. Next base: position 14,037 of record APFE030175149.1, on the reverse strand, counting down.
CTTCAAGGAAAGTTGGATGCATTGCACCTCCCGTGTGCAGTAGGTGGGATGCATCCATGTTTCCTTGTATAACAGGTGCGATGATCAGATAAGGCTAATTTTGCCTTCAGACTTTGGTTTTTCTTCACTCTCTGCAGCTCTATTCAGGAGTTTTGTTGTCTGTGATCAGTATACCACTGTGGAAACCCCCTTCCTTTCCATCATTCCACCTCCATTTTGCAAAGAACTGCAAATTTTTTTGTGTATTGTGTGCCATTTTCAGTTCTCTTTTACAAAGAATTAACGTAATCGAACTATTGTTTCTTGATTTGGAAGTGTCGCAAGTGTCGTTTTCAGTCCTAGAAAAGAATCCTATTGTTCTTGATGGTCAATTATACTATTACTCTTGTATTTGATTTGAATTAGTAGTTTTTCAAGCGTCGAAAACAATTTTCAATTAACTTCCTTTTGTTTTGAAGAGAAATTTGTTAGTATTGTCGCTTTGAAAAGATAATTCATATTTGTACTCAAAATTCTTTTTGTCATTCACACATTAAGAAAGTGGAAAACAAATACATGCATGTGCATTTGCATTTATACTACTTGTTGGTTTGATATAGGACAATGCATCTAGTGTGTGCTCTGTGCTCTATGTTGAAAGAATATTATTTCTCTTTCCTTAGTAGCTATGATTTTCATTGCAAAAAGAATATTAAATGATTGTTTATCATCTTAGATTTCATTTTAGGAATTATATATCTACATCACACCGTGACCTGAAAGGAAAATAAGCAAGATCAACTGTAAAATAAATTCAATGAACATAAAAACGCTTTGGAACCTAACGCACGACATTTAGAAGTCTTGGCTAGAGACGTATTCTGGCGTCATAAAGCCTGGTAACTATTGCTTTCATTGCTCATTGGGTGATTCCTCCTCTTTGAGATGACAAGTGCCAGTACGGACTTGTGCTCCCACGTACTGTCGAGTATATATTGGGAGACCACAATAGGCTATATCCTTTATCCTTAGGAAGCCGTGTCTGCCACCCTATCGATCGAAATGCACTGAACACAACATTCGGAAAGATTGACTGTCGTACCGTAAAAAGTATTCTGCAGTTTTGTGATTGGTTTGGTAATCCCTCTATCTAGATTTCCAGACTAGTCTCTTTCGTTCCTTTTCAGACTCCTTAAAGGAAAAGGTCCATCTAAGCACTTGTCACTTTAGGCTCATTAAAAATCAAAGGCAACTAGAGTCATCTTTTTTTTTTTCTCGACTCTTAAAAATTGAAAAACAAATTGTGTCAAAACGTCTAAAATTCATTTAATTTGGAATCATTTTTCCCTTTATTTTGATTTGATTAAGTAATCCGCAATCGTGGAAGAAATTCAATCGAAACCCCGTCGTTCGCGGAGATTAATGAGTCAACCATCTTTGACTCTAGAAAGAAAGCTATTCCGAACAAAGCGAACTCATTTAACTGAATCAAAGTCCCCTGGTTTGGTTGGAACAAGTGTTTCGACATCCTCAGAGACTCCAGTTACTCCAACCATTCCTGGTATCCATGCCTCTATAGAAGAAGTTCTGCAGCAACAAGAGGACATTAGAAATGATCCTAGTGTGATGGTAAACACTTATATTCTTGAACCAGCTCCATCTCCAGCTGATTCGGAAGGTCTTATTCCCCAAACATCTGTTGCTGTAGAATCTATACCTTCTTCGGCACCGGAAATATTGTACGGACTTGACAGTCTACCTCTTCCACTTGGATTGATTTCTATAGAAGAGATTGTGGAGGATCCTCCATCTAGTACTCCATCGCATTTTGGAGCTGGGATCACCCTATATCCTTCTTCATCAAAAGTTAGTCTCCCATCATCGGAAGTTCCTTTAGAATCACTAGGAAATATTTTGGATAGGCTAGATACGTCTGAACAACCGTCGACATCTAGGACTGTGTCATCTGACGCAGTAGCAGCAGAACATCCTGCTACTATTCCAAGAATGTTCGCTGGTATACCATCTGTCCCAACTAGCTCTCAACCGCTAGATGGAGCCCATCCAGGGACTGTTTTGACAGTATGGTCTGTTCCTGTTTGTTCATCTGAAATAATATCTGGAATCTCTTATGTTGAGTCTCAACAAATTGATCCTTCGCAACAGTATCAATTTGGGAATTCCTATCCCCAGAGTCCAATCGTTCCTTTGAGCACTGGATTGCCACCATATGGGGGGAAATATACCCTTTCATTGTTTCCTCCGGGAGAAAAACCATATGGGAGTTCGCAACAGAATTTGGGTCACGCTGGAATTACATCCAGCGGTTGGGTGCCAATACTGCCTCAACAACCAAGAGTTGTATACTCAATGCAACAAAGTTTACCTATGTCGAATATCCCCACTACACTAGCCATTGTGATAGTATCGCAAGTACAAGCATTGCCTGTTGTATATCAACCTCAAGTTTCTCAGGTTGCAATACAACAGCCTCCTGTCTCCTCGACACAGCCACAATCACCGATTAGTGGCTCCCTAACACGAGCGACCCAGGTTCAAATGGGTACTATTACCCCTCATCTTGGTCAAATGGCTAGTATTGGAAAATAGCACATGGTTTCACAACCATGGCTAGTGCAATATCAACAACCGCAATTCCAACAAGCTTACCAAGGATCTGAGCAACAAATCTTTACAAGTAATGGGAAACTGTTTATTCAAACGGTCAACATCAATCATTTTATAATGGTTATGCTCATCAACCTTACCAAAGTTATCAACATCAAATGCATTATGCTGGTATGCAAAGACCCACTGCTCAGGTGATACCATCCTATCCTGGGTATGCTTCACTGAACCTGAATCAATAGTTGCCCTTCGTGGCGACTTTAGAGTTACCGGATCTAAATCGGCTAAAAAACGATCCAATTGCTTATTCCCCTTAGTGGCCAATGATTCCTCACAAACTTCCATCAGATATTCCTAAATTTAATGGAAATCCAGGTGAAGACCCGTCAAATCATGTGATGACCTTTCATCAGTGGTGTTCATCCAACACTCCCAACGATGATTTGATTAGGCTTCGCCTTTTTTAGAGAATGTTAATGTTTCTGGGAATAGTGTCCACTCGGATGTTGTTATTCCCACTAAGATGGGTGGCTATCTTAGAAACAAACAAGTAAAGTCTACTATTGTTTTCTTTTATGGAAATAGACAAGAGGAGAACCAAGAAGACCAACCTGAGTCTCGCGCTTGATTTCCTCTCCTTCTTGATAGAGCTTCGCTGCTTCTTCTTCGTCTGCTCAGCTTCAAAAGAGAACCTGTGGAATCATAGCAACATACTACTATCAAAGAAACAAAGATCTATATCGGTAAATAACATAAGATCAGATATCTGTTAACCATATAAATGCATATATAAACAAGTACACAAGAATATGGAAGAAAACAAGAATATATTTATTAAGATGAAAAGTAGCAAGAGGATTACAACCATATGCTCTGACCCAGCATCATCCTTCATCTAGGAAGCCCTTCTTCACCTCAAACAAAGCTTAGATCACCCAACACTATGAATGTACACCAGAAAACCAACAACACTTCTCTATAATATACAAAATTCCAGCTTCTGGATCTCTGTGATGAGGGATCCATATATAGATGATTACAGAGAGGTGAGTCATCTTCTGGGATCTTGATTAGTGTCCTCTCTCTGATAGTTCATGCTTCCACTTGGAGAATGCTGATCTCTTACTCATCCCTGGTCAAAAATAGAGAGGCAAGTGTCAGAGGGGAAGCTTCTGGAAGATTCCATGATCTTACAACTCACATTTTTGTCCCTGCCATTTTTCCATTCCTGACGATCGCACCCTACAGAGGAGCAATTCAGTATGCATCGCACCTTGTACAATGGGAAGGTGATATGCATCGCACCCTCTGCATTGAGCTTTCAGTATGGTCCAGTTTTGACCATTTATGTGTAGTTTTTAGTGGAGAACTTCTGGGAGATGATGTAATCAGTTGACCTTGTTCCTTTAGGCAGTGAAGAAACACTTTTAGGGACTTAGGAGCTCTCAATTTATGGACATATATGATTGGGGTTGAAGTGCCAAAAAATGTGTATAACAGTTGCCCCCTAAAGCATGAGGTCGTTAATCTTTCTGATGTCAGGTGAAATGCTTTACTATGAGGATTTGAAGTTTTTCCGAGCTGGGAGGTAACCTTTAATAAGATACAATACAATACATTATTTTGACAACAATTTTTTAATGATCTAGCTGAGGCGGGCATTCCCATGATCAGATTTATAAATTCATTTTCATGTACATAGGACAAACAATCGTCTATGTGACAGACTGATGATATGGACTCATCATCCTTTGATTTGGATGATCATCTATTTGGAAATGATGTACACTTGGTGTCTTTATATTCCCAAATCTATCGAAGCCCGAATGGATGAAACAAGATCCGGGGTCTTCAAAGCTCGTTCAATCTTCACTCGGAGTACAAGTCGATCCATGTGAAAATGTTCTGGGGTCGAACATGGAAAGACCTCACCTGATTACCAGCCAATGATGTAAGTTGTTAACAGGCGTGGGAGGAATCACTAATAATGAAAATAACCCTCAAGGTACTACAGTACAATTCACGTCATGTGAAAAAGGACTTGGCATCGAACACCACATAAAATCTCTTAGTCGAAGGTCATTGATGTAAACCTGTCGCCGAAAGTGAGAAACTTGCCATTGAGGCATGCAAGCTTCAAAGTACT
>APFE030175148.1:0-16912 GCA_000404065.3 Pinus taeda | reverse complement strand
ATATTGTATGATCCCAATGCAAGCACATTCAAATGTGCTGATGTAAGCATACCATTCCACTCAAATGCACAAACTCTTACCCAGTGATGAACTCTCTTCTTTGTACATGTAGCCAACTGCACTAACCAAGATTTTGCATGCACTTATTTATTCAAACCACACTTATCCACCAGGTCACGATTAACATAACTATAATAGTTCCAGGTTCAATCAAAATAGAAACAACGTGGTCACAAAGATTACCATCCATCTCCATAATAAATGCATGGTGATCTGTCTGCCTGTTATCCAATGCTGCATAAATCTGAGGAAAAATTTGTCCAACATCCCCCATTGTCTGTGACTTCTGAGCACTACATACCACCCTAATTCTATGGACAATCTCTCCTACGATGTTCTTCTCCACAAGTATAACACTGCAAGGGCTTCCTACCATCACCCTTGTTCTGCTCCTCAAACCGAAATACTTGTCCTCTATCACATGCATTGAAATTCTTAGGCAATGTTGCATTCTCTTTATTACCTATGTCCTAAGGTCTTGTTCGTTTCTTATCCCATTTTCCCTTATTCTTCTCATTACCTTTCCAATCCTGCTTAGTCTCAGATCTGCACCTTGATTGCTCATAACAATGCTTTATCTTTCTGTTGGCTTCCTCCAACGATCTAGGCTCATCAAAATCAATCTTGTCCTTGAATGCTACCAACAACCCACTGATGAATCTTTGAATCTTCGCTTTCTCTTCCTTAAGATAAGGTACATACCTCAATAACTCCAAGAATCTACTAGTGTACTCCTCATTGGTCATGGAATCCATCTTCAACTCATAGAACTCCTTTGCCATGCCATCATAGTATCTTTCAGATAGACACTTCTTCCTGAAAAGTATCTCGAACTCATTCCAAGTCATCTCTTCTTCATGAATACCTCTGACATTCTTTACATCTTCCCACCAAATGTTTCTTTTACCTTTAAGACTAAACGTAGCTATTCTGGCCCTCATCTTCTCTAAATAATCATGCAATTTGAAGAACTTATTCATCCCAAGTAACCATGCTTCTACATTTTGTGACTTCTTCATTGCTCCATCAAATTTAGGTGTCTTTGCTTTCTTGAACTCATCTGGATAATATCCTCTGCCACTCCTCCTGTAAGGATGATAACGATGATGGCCATGATACATGTCTAAACTAGAACTAGATTAAAGCCCATGTTCAGTGCCTCGTCTATCAGGTGTATCTAAGAATCTTCCATCTTTGACCATGTCATCTCTATCTGATCTATGCCCACCATGTGAACTGCTACCATATTATCAATTAGTTCTGTCCTCCTGCCCATGACTGATCCTAAGTTGTCTCTGTTTCTGCAAGTCTAAAAAGCTCTGAAAGATTACTGCATTAACCTCTGCTTATTTCTCCTATGCTCTGGAAAGTATCTCTTGTGACTGAAAGATTCTGTCATTATCTACTTTACAACTTCTTATTTCTACCTTTAAACTTCTCAAAGTGTTTGCTATGTTAGGAGAGTACCCATCACCACGCTGCTCATCTGATATATAGGGAGAATCTCATGCGATGTTATCTACCATTTTTGTATTCATCTTTGATATTCTTCTTCCTGCAAAGTATATCATGTCATATAAACCAAAACATAAACATAACCAACATACCTCAATATAGTTCAAGGGAGGATATCTTGTCTGCAAGATCAACCAAATTAGCACAATACATGTATAAACATAAGCATAGCAGTATACAGACATAATCTCAATCATCATCCCAGTTACCATGCATGATGTCACAACTACAACACCAACTAAACATAATGCATGCACAACAACATATAGACACTAACATGCATAACCAATGCATATACAACCGACATGCATTCACAACAAACACATGCCAACAACAACGTCAAAAACTTCTATATGACAAAACAACTGTAACAATGACCAATGGCATACATACATAACAAACACATAGACCACAAGAATAATGAACACATATGCAACCAAGATGTATGCAGGACAAACACATTCCGACCATCAAGTCCAACAGTTGAACCATGCTCTGATACCACTCTGTAACACCCTCCTCCCACATTTACCAAAGCTAACCAGTCCACTCGGGTAAATATGTGATTCTGAGTCAGTACAGTCTTATTCAACTCCCCATGTACAATTAAGGAAGTGAAACCGATAAGACAAGACTAATCTGACCTTCCTCGGGAGCTACAAAACCTTCAAGGTACAACCAACCCTTCTAAGTGCAAAACCCATGAGACAACTTGATGTTTCGCTGAACTAGACCCCCAGTCGCTCCCATTGAAATCCTTCCACGCGACTGAGACCCTCCAGTTGCTCTCACAACAAGGCATCCATGCAACTGTGGCCTTTTTTAGGCTATTCTATGCATAGACCCTAAATTTTGAGGCACTTTTTCAGGGCTAGGACTCATAACCCTACCCATAACAACATGAAACTTCCATAATTGATAAATAACAATGAAATAAGTCTAATAATACAAGCACTTGAACAAGGACTTGACCTCACCCCTACCATCCATGATAAGCATTTCGTTAAACATATCATAAGCATGTAATCTACAAGTCATAACAACAGATCTGAACATAGGGATCTCATACTTATCTAAGCATTGTCAAGGAGAACGGATGTCTCCTCCCAATAATTGCATCGCTATATATTAGGTCATTCATTCATTAATATATCATCTACTAACCAAAAAATGAAGAGAGCTATTCATCAAGATTGTCATGAAACATGCTTATAACCAAAAAATAACTAGAGATTTATCAATGATGAAACAACCATTAAAGCCACATTATGACAAGCACATTTACTCGTGAAATCCCAAAGGAAAATGAGCTCTTATTAACACATGAAAATCCAACCAAGTTAGGGACTTCCATGTACCACCCGACCATAGATTGGGCTAAACCAAACATCTCTTTCAAACAATCACCCTTGTGCCATGTCCTAAGCATGAATGTGGGATCTCATGGAATAAACCAAAAGCACCAAATTAGGGCTTCCAGATGACAAAACACCTCAACCCTCAACCAATGATTCCAACTCACAGGTAGACATCACTAACCATCACTAAATCAATCTCTACCCAAGTTATCTAGGGCCCTAGAGCGTTTGTTCCAACCAAAGCTTCCAAGAATAGTAACTCAACCCACAGCTGTTGTCGAGCTCCAGAGCGTTTTTCCAACTAGGGCTTTGAGGATTAGTAACTCAACCCACCAAGGGCTTTAGAGCGTTTGTCCAACCAAGGCTTCTAGGAGTAGTAACTCAACCCAAGTTGTTACAGGGATTCCAGAGTGTTTGTCCAACCAAGGCTCCAAGAACTAGTAACTCCACCCACAACCATCACTAACCAGAAAACAAGATAAAAACTCACAAAACCATGACTATATAGGAAATGGAAAGGCTAGGCAAAACCACTGTCAATCCAGACAATCCTCCATGCCAATGATGGATCATAAACAAGAAACCACATGCATGTTCCATGCATGCCAAAACTGACAAGGAAATCACACATGCAATTCGGTACCTGCAAGCAAACCAGTTGTAGTTGTTGATCCTGTTGTCCCCTTGCACTTTCCTACTTTTCCTTTGCCTTCTTGCTCCAAATCCCAAGTATGCCACAATACTCCAAGAGTTCTCCAAGAAAACTCTAAGTGTGAAAGAGTATGATTGAGAGAATAGAGTAGAGAGATCCAAGCTAAAACTAACAAAAGTTATGAACTGATTCTCAGAAGCCTTTTTATCATTGAGGCCTCTATTTTCTTCATTTTTTTTAAATTTTCCTTCAATTTCCTCCTCACATGCAACATGTGACGTTTTGCTTTCCTTTTCTCCTATTTTCTATTATTTTCATAAATAAAATGCCAAGCAATGTCTCATGTCTTTCCAAAGCCTTTGTCATTGCCTTTGTCAATTTCCATAACCATTAATTAATCACAAGTGATCTCTGTCACTATATTTTTGGCCAACATTCAACTCGGAATATGTGTCTCATGACCTTGGTTATTATTTGCCTTTATTAACTTTATTATATAGATTTTTAACCCGGTGTTGTTACAAGCATGCTCTCTTGATCTTAATAATTGCTATGACAACTTGTTTGGTGCTTCGGTTGGTATTTTTCGCCTTCATCTTTGTCTTAATACATATAAAATTAGTTGACAAAATAATCACCTTCTATATTTTAAGCATGCTCTCTTGATCTTAATAGTTCCTGTAACAACTTTTTTGGTGCTTAGGTTGATATTTTTAGGCTTCATCTTTGTCTTAATACATAGAAAATTAGTTGACAAAATTTTTTTAAAAATAAAACTGAACTAATAGTTTAAATTAATTAATTTTTTTAGACTAATAAAATTCAAATAACAATTATTAACTTTACAAAATCAACTTATAATCAAGTATTTAATATATTAAAATACATATTTTAACTTTCATAATTAATAATTTTAATAAAAAAAATGGTGATGAAATTTTAGAAATCACACCCAAATCAATAAAAAAAAATACATAAATAAATAGTTACCTCCCACCATTATCAATGTGATTCCACGTGAAAAAAGTATATACATAAGTGTCTTTGATATTTTTATTGTTTGCTCCTTCCTCTCAGAAAAGCTAATTTCTATCCATAAAATTTCTCACAAGACTGATGTAATCAACTAGTTAAGACAATTTAGTTTCGTAAAAACTTGTTACAAAGTTGTATTTTTAATAATTCCAACATTAAAATGCTTTGCTATACAACATTTAAATCCTTGATAAAAGTTCTATGTATCCATTTTTTTAAATCCATGCTTTTAAGGCATGGAAAAGTAAAAGTTGATCACTGTATTTTGGAAAGTGTTGAGTAACCCATATTATAGTAAAAGATAAACTACATAACAATTGGACAAGAAATGCCTACTTCATCATCTTTGATAGAATATTTATATGGTCCTGGGCTGCTAAGGATTAAATATATGAAGGCAAGTCAAAAAGTAAGATTGTCCAGAAGAAGATTAGTAAGATTGTTCAAAAAAAAGAAATATGTTTAGAAAAAAAAAATTAGTATACATTTTTTTAGATAGGAATGTTTTTTTAAAAGATCGTAATAAGAATTATTTTTTTCAAAACTAATTCATTAATAGGAAATATGACTAAACTTTCATAGATAAAATAAATTTGTACAAAATAAAAATAAATGAAACCAAATTATATCATAAAACAAGGGAGGCTGCATGGCAGCTAGTCCCTGCCTAGCTGGTCCAGCCACCAGCAGCCTCCCCTGTATTCCGTGGTTCCCCTGTATTCCGTGGTTTGAGAACAGCTTTCTCTGTATTCCGTGGTTTCAAAATACATGGCGGGGTTCTTCTGGAATCTGGTGTTGTTTTGTAGCAATTTGGAGCACATTAGATCTGTTGGTTTAGTTAATGAATAGCTCGTTCCTTGCAATTATATAATTAGTCAAAGTCAGTGAGTTAGATTTGACAAATGGCATCCTGATTTGCCTGCATGCCCAATTTGACTTGTAACCGTTAGGTACATATTCAGTAAATGAATATAGAAGACCAACGCATAAGACATAGACCATTTTGCATCTGAAATGCAAGCAGGATGTTCGACGAATGACAAATCAGGTAATTGACTTAAAGAAGCAATGTTCGCTCAGAATTGAACCTGTCTATGCCCAATTATCTCACATGTATGTTGGCGCTGTCAGTGGGCTTTGAAACACAATTGCAAATGTCATTAGCAGTGGTCACTGGGAATCCACGTCTGTAGAATACCATTTCGGTCGAAGTTGGCGCTGTTGGATGAGTTTTACCTTCACATGGATGTCAGTAGTGTACATTATTATTAAAAGGCATATACGGCACATTAGATTTCCTCTGAGTAACATGCCATGTGAACTTTTTCCATAACGATGATTATGTGGGAGTGATGGAACACTGAATTATTGACGACTACTATAAAATCCATCTCCCCATGCTCAATCTTGCAACTTCCTCCCTCGTTTGCGATCGATTATTGGGCTACTCTGTAAGACGAAGAGGAATCAGGGGATTTGATCCAAGATGGGCAAGGCTGTGGCATTGCTTTTTATGGTTATGATCGGTGTAGCAACCACCATGTCCACCCTTGTCATGGCAAGTGGCAGTCCTAACTATCCTCCTGCTGCAAAGACTCCTAGCGTCCCTAGCAAGGGAAGCAGCCCTGCAGGTGGTAGACCAGGAGGAGCAGGAAGCTCATCATGCCCTTTAGATGCACTGAAACTGGGAGCCTGTGTTGATTTGCTGGGGAGTTTAGTGCACATGGGCATTGGAGACCCTGTTGTCAACCAGTGCTGCCCAGTGATACAAGGCGTTTTGGAGTTGGACGCAGCGCTGTGCTTCTGCACAACTATTCGCCTAAAACTACTCAACCTCAATGTCATCCTCCCACTGGCTTTGGAGCTTTTTGTTCAATGCGGCGTTACCCCTCCTTCTGGATTCACATGCCCACCTCTCAATTAGGAAGGTATTTGATGCAGTGTTATTCATATTTTAGTAATTAATACATATATTTATTTTGCTTTTGTTTAAAATTAGGTCTAATTATAGTATGTCAACATTGCATATGGACTGTAGGTGAAATATTGCGATAATAATCAGCCGCTAAAGAAATAACTTACTTAACCGCTTGCCATAAGATGTCACGAATCTTTATTTCACATCAAAATATCAAATTTAACATTACTTTTGGGAAAAACATAATAATAAGACGAGTTTTGCATGCAAATGTGAACAGATTTATGAGCTACCCGGGCCCATGGCGGGCCAATCCTCTTATAACAGATGCTTTATAAGATGCTTGACTCTTTTGTACAGAACCATCTCCGTCTGCCCGAGCCCAATAGTCAAACAATAAGTTAAGTTCACCAGCTCAAGCCACCCAAGCCACGTGCATGCAAGCCACGTGCTTGTTTATCAAGCATTGCATGCAGATCTGCGACATCTTGGTATTGAATTTGTCAATGAACGCCTCCACCTGTTTGTTCAGTTCATCCACCCCAACATGAGAACTTTCCCTCTTCAAGCTTCCCCCGGACCTCCTTACTCCACTACACGGGAGCGCTGAAGATTCTTCTTCATTGCCCCGCCTCACAGAAGGGGAAGAATGATCGATTCTTGATTCATCCGGGTTGTTGGGGCTTGGACGGAGATGCCTCGTTGTGTTTCTGGCTCACCCGTAGAGATTTGCAGGCGCTTTCGTGCACATTCACCTTTCGATGAGTGAAACGAGCAGAAGCCAACATTTTATTAGACTGATCATCGGCTCTTGCGATAACCACAGCAGGTCTCCATGCCGCTGCGTCTAAAGAATTCGTGCCTTTCTGCACTTCCAATAAAGGGGTTGTATATCTGCTCTCCATTACTTCAGCTTCTTCACAGTCATTCTGAATCGTTTCATTCTCAGATTCTGGGGCCAAGTCCTCGCGGCATCCGCTGATTTCCTTGCCTAATTCCGAGAAATGGCAATGGTGGTCCAGCTCCTGGGGTTCGTGATCGTGCGATTGATTCCGACCCAGAAAGCCGCCAGAATTGGCGAATATTGCGAGAATGATGCAGTTCAACAGGAAAAACGAATATGGCGGAGTCAGCCAAGGCTTCTGTTCTCAGTTTTGAAACCGGAACTTCGTCCACGGCAAGCAAATTCTTTGCCCTTTCGCTCTATGCATCAGCGTGAATTTTCTGTAAAAACAACACAATGCATATTGCAGGAGTGGGCATCCGGCAACAAAAATAGGAAAGCAAAGCGCAGAGAATATCCAGGTAACAGTGCTATAAATTATTTTTTTTACAGCAGATCATAAATTATTATTTTTCACTAGGCGAACAGATTAACATCCAATTGTATCAATGTGTAAAATATTTTACATACTCTCGAATGAGAATTACAACTCCAATTAGCTACCGATTTCCATTATCTTTGAAAAAACAAAACTAATATCCATTATCTTTGAAAAAACAAAACTAATATAGCGAATACCTGTAACAAAAGGCACAAAAAATTTAGCATTTGTGGGGCTTAACCTACAAGCCCTTATCCCATAGACCAATGTCTTTTGCTGTTGTTTTCGATTCGCGAGCGCTCTACCATCTGAGCTACATCCCCTTTCAAAGGGATTTTCTACTGTCCAACCCCAGGATGTCTGTGCAACCGACGGGAGATTTAGTGGCCCGTAATCAACGTGAATGGCAAAATTAGAGGAAAACAATTGATGGCATATTTAGTGACCCGTAATCAACAACGTGAATGGCAAAATTAGAGGAAAACAATCGATGGTAGGCAGAGATTGTGGCCGTCGTTAAAGCCATAGATATTTGCAATAAAATGATTTAAAATCCAACCCACGACGGCTTTTAAACATACCAGAGGAATGGAATATTATTGTAGTCTGTGGGCATGAACGGTCAGAGCATCTGTCAAAAAGTATCAGGGAAATTGTACCCTCCTAGAGGCATAATCATCAACTTTTCTTCCTGAAATCTTTATGCCCGGCATATGCGTTTAATAGCGGCACAAGTACTTGTTTAATCAATTAAGATTCTTCCTTCACAGAACAAAAAAAGTACTTGTTTAATCAATTAAGATTCTTCCTTCACAGAACAAAAAACAGAACAAAAAAAAGAACTAGTAAAAATAGATTAAATTTCTAACTAGTAAAAATAGATTAAATTTCTTTCAGGAAAAAACAGAACTAGTAAAAATAGATTAAATGTTTCTAGTGATTTTACCATGTGATTTTATGTCTGATTTGAGTCTTTCTCGCAGATTTTGGTATTGCCCGGGTAGTTAATTCCAGGAGCAGAACCGGGCCAAGCAGAAAGCGCAGATTTTGGTATTGCCCAGGTATGAGTTTCGCTCAGAAAAGAAGCAGATTTTGGTATTGCCCAGGTATGAGTTTCGCTCAGAAAAGAAGCAGAGCAGTGAAAGGATGGAAAGTATGAATTTGGCATTCAGGCCAGGGCACAAAGATGGAGCGATTTAAATGCTTCAGCGGAATGAAGATAGGACAGGAGATTGACACCTACACCACATATCTGTTGAATGGCAACATATAAGGATAACATTTGTCCTCAAACGTAACCTAGGCGATCCTTAATGTTAGCCAATTAAGCCAATTAACATTAAATGTTAACGAACTAATGCTATCGTAAAGATAGCATTACTTTACTCACGCGAAATTGTACAAATTAGCCAAATGATTTCCGAAAATTTGCCTAAGTTTTGAGATCGTATACCTCGTAATGAGGCCAAATAAGATGATCTTTCCTGCCATTGGATGCGTGTATCGGCAAATATAAAATTTAATAAAATTTACTGGCAAACTTTGGTTTAAATTGAAATATGTTTATGGATTTCTGTGTCGAAGTAATGCTATCGGTTAAAACCGATTACTATAGTCCCTGCCAGCCCGAAGGGCAGAGACTAATAAGATTATTTTTGTGAAAATGAAAATGAAATCAAACCCAAAATTAAATTTGTTACTTTCGTTGCTCTCACTGAGCTAACAAAAATATGGTTTCAGAAACTTGATATTTGTGAGTGATGGGAACAAAAAGTCTTCCAAGTTTAAGAAATGATAAGTGTCTTGTTTAATTTTTTAGCATTTAGCTACAAACACACCCATAATTTAGGCTTTATTCCAATTATAACTTTTTAATCACCGCCTTTTTATCAAACTATATTTAAATTGAATTTCGATGAATTGAGAAATTATTCTCGGCCTTTTCCAAATTTTCCAACCACATTTTTATTAAATTTTGATGCATTGAGAATTTATTCGTGGCATTTTCCTATTTTTATTATAATTTTAGGAAAGTGTCAGTGCTATGCTTTAACTTTGAAGGTTTATTTCATTAAAATTTTGAAGGTTTATTTCATTAAATTTTAATGCATTGAGAATTTATTCTTGAACTTTTCTCACTTTTATTATAATTTTAAGAAAGTATAAATTATATATTTATCTTTGAAATTTTATTATACTAAAACCTTTTGTGACTACTCCAAAGAAAATACATGTTAGGGAAAATGGCTTCTTTCTTATAAACCAAGAAAAGTGACGAATTTAAAAAATAACTTTAGTGTTGAAGTTGATGTCAAATTTCAAAAATAGCAAATTTATATATATAGATATATCATATGTAGTGGTATCACTTGAGAAGTGCCCACTAACTATTCCACAATGTAATTTCAAAGGACCTTTTGGGCATCAAATTACTAAAGAAATAAGACAAATACACCATCATAATGTTCTTAAAGAGTATACCATTTATTAACATGCATGGAGAAGTTTAAGTCTAAAATATCTTTTCCCTTGAAGTCAAATGATCAAGACATTTTCCCATTACCTAAATAATATGTTAAGATATGGTGGACCAACAGTGCCCCTAACAAGATGATCTTCAAAATGTACACGTGTATAATATTTTTATTATGATTTTCAATATTATTGTGAATTTTACCATATATTTTATTTAGTTAAGTTAAATATTTAGAAGGAAATTTGAATTTTGAATTTTGAATTTTACGATTTATATAATATTTTATAATATAATGACTACTAATCGAATTGTCTTTCTTGGTCTTTAACAAATATTTCATATAAGTTTTGACTTATTATCAAATTTATTAGTTTTAAGTTAAAATTTAAATCTTCAAAAGTATTAATTTAAATTTCACTTAGTCATTGAAGTGATTTTGATATAATAATTAATGAGTCTATTATTAAATTTACTAGTTTTAAGTTAAAATTTAAATCTTCAAAAGTATTAATTTAAATTTTACTTAGTCACTAAAGAGATTTTGATATAATAGTTAATGCGTTTATTATTAGTGGTTTACTGGCTCAAAGTTTAACCCATGGTTTTTCCAATAGTATTATATATAATATAACATATTGTTGACTCCATTGTAAAATGCATTTTTGTGAAGACTAATAAATCTATTAAGAGTTGGTTTTCTTGGTTTAGGGTTTCGATGATAATCATGATGTTTTGTTGCTATGTGTTTTCTATAAATAGTTATCAATTATTTTTCTGTTTTTTTTTTATCCTAACAAATAGTATCATAGCAAGGTTGAATTGAACTCTCCAATGAGTCCAAGTGGCCTAATGCTAGTGTTGCAGAAGATGATGAAGAAAGATGGAGTTCCCTATGACTTCATTGTTAGAGTATAGAGTTAGAGTTTCAACAAAAGAAATCTCAGAAAGCACTACGATGGGAATTTACCATGCACATGAAATATTATGAGCCCAAGTACATAGATAGCATACATGAAATCTAGAATTGGAGATTAAGATCAAAACAATGACAATGTTGCAGAAGGTGATGAAGAAAGATGGAGTGCCCCATGACCCGACTATTAGAGTAAAAAGTTAGGGTTTCAATAATAATAAAAAATCTCATAAAGCATTGGAATGAGAATTTAAATGCACATGAAATAGCATGAGCTCAAGTACAAGAGACTATACATGAAATCTAGAATTAGATATTAAAATCAAAGCAATGACAATGGGAGAGGATGGCAGCATAAGTGCTACAATAGAAACAATGAATATTTTTCTTTTATAATGGAATTAAATTTTTTAATTACATGTAAATGTGCATATGATTATAAGACCTGGTAAGGCATGTCCACCCCTCGTACATTACTAGTAAAGTTTAGAGGTAGACCTAGGTCATAGGGAGGGACATGTTAGATTCTTGGATACCCTAGTTATAGACTTTCAGGGGGGTAGGGCGTGGAGGAAAGTAGGTTTGGCGATATTTGGTTATGGAAAGCCCAAATCAAGTTTAATGGGGCAAGTTTAGGTTGAAATTGACTTGGTCATAATGTCATTTTGATATGGTGATTAATGGGTTTATTATTGGTGATTTGTAGACCTGGCATTTCAGTAATCCATGGTTTTGCCCCTGGTATTTGATGTAATATAGCCTATTTAATAGCTCAACAACTCCGTTATAAGATATCTTTCAGAAAATACTAATAGATTTATAAATTGATGTAATATAGCTTATTTAATGACTTGGACTCCATTATAAGATGCATTTTTAACAAGACTAATACATGTATTAGGGGTTGATTTTCCCAATTTAAATTTTTTAAGATAATCATAATATTTTGTTATTATGTATTTTTTATTATAACTAGTTATTAATTATTTTCTTTCTTATTTTTCTTTTCATTTTTTTTTCCTTACCAATACAACATTTGAACAATAACCTGAATTTATTTATATAAACAACATTTTTCACAATAACATAAATTTAAAAAAATAAAATTAAAACTTTTCATACATTTATTAAAAATTTTTATAGGAACATATCTAAATTTAATTAGATATAGAATTAATAAACTCATTTTTTTAGATTTAAAAACTTTTTTCATACAATTAATAAAAAATTGTAATAGAAAACATAGCTACATTTAATTAGATATGGATTAATAAACTCCAATTTTTTGGATTTAGTATTGATATGAGAGAATATTAAAAATAAAATCTCACTATAATGATTTTTTTTTTAATTTTTTATTTAGTACTTGATTTCGATTTGGTTAGAATTTATAATTTTTTTATTACTTAAAAATATTTAATTTTCTATTTATTTATTTTTTTATTTATAAAATTGATTTTCTAAAAAATAACTAATTTTCATTTTAATTAAACCATATTATTATTTCTAATCCTATTTAAAATTAAATAAATATTATAAGCTCTAGGTAAATTAAATCTTATAAGCTAAATGAGTCGCTAGATAATATGTTTCAACTTTATTTTTAATGATCATTAAACTAATTTATTTTACTTTAACTTGAGACATATACCATACTTCTTACATGTACACTGTATTATTGTCATCCATGTAGATGACTACACAATGGTTTATGAAGCCTTACAAAGAATGTCCATATTCTATATCCGTGCATATGACTATACAATTGTTTATCAATTTCGAGAAAGCATATCTATTTCACCCAATGCAAAATACATTAACATATATATAGAGTTATATCATTTTGTGGGGATTGTGGGTTTTTTTTATACATTCCTTTTTCATTATAAACATTCACTAGAATAGCCAAGGCTAAAAGGGATAATATCTTAAGTCTAGTAACTAGATATATGATATAGCCCATTATTTATTTATAGCCCATTATTTATTTAGATAATAAAAAATAATGTTTTGAAAAAAGTAATAACAAAAAATAATACATAAAATTTCTTTGAATATTTATTTAAATAATAAAATTAATATGAAATTTTAATTTTGTATTTTTGTAAAGGAAATTAAGTTAATTACTTATATTCAGTGTTTAATTAGGAATATGATTTTGTTGTCGAACAATTTTTTTTTATTTTTGTAAAATGTATTTTAAAATTAGATATATTGGTGTTTATTTCTTTAGTGATAAAGTTTATTATGTTGAATGTTTTGAGTCATTCATTTTACATAATCATATGTTGAAGTAAAAACATATTAATATTATATAAATAGTTTTAAAAATGATTGTTTGTGTTTATCAATGCAAGATAAATTTAAATTAATAAATCTTAAGTCATATCCAGTTTTAATATTTTCTATCAAATAAAAAATAATTTACATACTAAATCAATGAGGTTATATTGTTTAATTATTCTTTTCAACTTGAACAATATTTTCAAGGAAGTTTCTCCCTTGTGGACTTTGTTAGTTTTCTAGTAGCGGTCATTCTATTTTCAAACTCTACCAATATTTTATTATGCTCTTCCTTCTTAATTGAAAGTAGGAAAATGAGTATCAGTTTGATCTGTGAGCATGATTTCTACTCAATCAATTTTAGACTTGGATGCATCAAAGTAGAGTGTACATGACAGTATATTTACATCCTTATGTGCGTTATATTTCTTTATATCACTTGGCCAAAGAAATAGTCATTGGGATTTTCTTTAAAGGAACGAGGGGAAGTGATTCATAATTGCTCTCCTATGCTTGAGTCGATTCACCATTGATTCACCATCATGTGCCTCTATTACTTATGCATTAAATAATTTATTATGTTGTATTTATTTTATTATGAAATAATAGTGACTATATATTCATTTGTTAGAGAAAAATGGGTTGTTTGGCTCTATATTATTTCTCAAGAATTTATTAATCAAGATAAATACACTTCATGGAAGATATCTTTTGTAATTTTTCTCCTTTTCTACAAATATGTAGTGTTTCATGAACTCTAAGATGTATTTCACATGCTTTAGACATGACCCCTCAACAAACATTTTGTTCATTTTCTTTCATGTAGCTCCTAGCTCGAAATCATGTCACTTTCCTTTGACATTCTATGGCCTATGAGGCTTTCCATTTAGTTAGCTTTAATAGAAGCACCAATGTGATCAAAATTTCCAACTTTGAAACCCCAATTCTTAATATCCTAGCTTTTTCCCTTTATTATCCTCCCTACTCTTAATTTTTCTTGTCAAATGACAAGATACCTAAACTCTTTTACAGGAGTCACATTGTCTACCAAGTGGAGCTCGTTGAGTTGTTTCCCAACATTAGGAATGTTAATGATACCAAGAGTCTAGAGAGGCCTATTTTTGGATGATAATTATCTAATCACACATGGAATGATATTTTCATCCTTTTGAAGTTTTTCAAATGGTAATCATTCATTGGTTGAAAAGGATTCAATTCCATTAGGAATGTCATTGATCCCAAGAGTCTAGAGAGGCCTCTTTGTGGATGATAAATATCTAATCATGCATGGAATGATCTTTCATCGTTTTGATGTTTCTTAAGTGGTAATCATTTGTTTGTTACAAACGCTTCAATGTCATCCTCACTTATTCCTTTGGTACCCTCTCCACTTGCCATGAATAGGTAGTTTCTCCTTGTGAGGCCTCATGAGCTCCCTTTAGCTTGAATAAAGCATTTTATATAGGTGGAAGATATAAGTTGATATCTCCTCTTTATATCATCCATGCCCCATCCATCTTGCTCCACCTTGCTTTGACTTTGGTATTTTTCCATTGTGGTAGAGGGTGGAGGTAACATCTTTCAACCAACCCTTTCCATGATGATTACTTCACCTTAAAAATGACTTAAGAAACAAGTTGAACATGGATTTGGAAAGATGACTAATGACCAAGATCCTTTTATTACATGTAACCAAGCACCCCACTCTCTAAACCATAAGAAATGATGATATATTCCTCATGGCTCATGAATAGCCTTAATCAACAATGGGCTCATGAAGAAAAAACCTGTCATAAGTGGGGATTTGACTTTGGGTGGGGAGGATAATGATTCTTCC
Source organism: Pinus taeda (assembly GCA_000404065.3). NCBI lineage: Eukaryota > Viridiplantae > Streptophyta > Pinopsida > Pinales > Pinaceae > Pinus > Pinus taeda. Next base: position 1,540 of record APFE030175148.1, on the reverse strand, counting down.
TCTCAACCACCTTGGATAGACCCAATTGATATTAATGGCCAAGATTCTATGATGATATAATGAAGATTTAGCCATTAATTGGGACATTATACTTGCAAATTGTAACCACAATTTAGAATTGTAGGTTTAAAGACCATTAGACTTGGAATAAAAAACTTGGAGGATTCTTAGATGCTTGTCAAGATCAGAAGGACTCATAACCAAAATAACAATATCATCAACATAAATAATAAGAGTGATTATTGCACTAGTGAGAGTGGGGCCAACACAATCAATCTCTTCCAAACACTCTTTTAACTTATCAATGTAAATTCCAAGAAGGGTAGAGTGCAAGGGACACCCTTCGTTGACTTGATATTGTAGTTAATTTCTTCCGACCAACCTTCAATAGTCCTAAACTTGGAAATAACATTCTTGTACAACCATTCCACAACAACCCTTATTTCAACATGAACCTTTAACTCTTCTAGCCTCTCTTCCAACGGTTTGTCCTATGAATAGTGTCAAAATATTTCACAAAGTCAATGAAACAACAAAGGAGATCAATTTTATTATTGTGGCACTCCTTTGTAATGATACTGAGAGTAACAAGGTAGTCCACAATTGAGTTATATGTCCTAAACCCAAATTTTCTTGTAGCTCTTTTATCATGGCTTTCTAACCATAGGCATATATCGTTTTCCAAAACAATTTTTTGCAACTTACTAAAATGGGGTGAATCGTAATGGTCATATAATTAGAAGGAATGCTTTTATCCCTACTTTTAAAGATAGATATAATGAGGTTCTATGTCATGGCTTAAGGAAGCATTGTTTTTCTGCAAAATTGAAGAGTTTGTGTATGTGAGGGATGAGGATGGACCCTCCAATTTTAAAATTTTAGCTTGGTAGCATTTAATATCCTTAGCTTTATTATTTGCAAGCCACTTAACCTTGAACTTTATGTCTTCTAGAGGAAAATATTTCACCCTCTATAGGACCATTTGAAATGACATACATTGTGTCATGGGATTCATAAAGACTTTTAAGGTAGAAATTCCATATCTTCAAGGGAATCATATCATTTTCTTTAGTTTTACGAATTATAATTTTCCTACAAAACTTCCTAGGGTCTGATTTAGGTAGGTGAAACAACTGCTCTTACTTTCTATTTATATAGTACATTTACTTCATTTTAATAATGGCTATGTACATATTTATCTTATCAAGATTTAAATATTCATTAGAATCATCCCTAGTTTATTTTCTAGTAATTTTACAATGATTATCATACCAAGGGTTTGTTGTTCTATTATTTTGCTTATATGACACCTCCATAGAGAAATTGTTTATAGAAGTAGAAATGGTTATAGTAAAATTATGATATAGGTCTTCAATGTTCTCCTTACAAGTTAAATTCCTTTGGAAGGAGATTAACTGTTATGAAACCAACTCAAGAAAAGAGAGAAAAGATAGATCAACGCCTTAGAATTCAGCCTCTTCGAGGGGGCAACCTCCTTTACATTACATAAATGAACAATTCTTGGATGTTTCAAATGAAA
>APFE030175133.1:155619-171874 GCA_000404065.3 Pinus taeda | reverse complement strand
CACCAACAAGGTATTAAAAACATTCAGGTGATCAACAATTGAGGTACCTTCTTTCATCCACAAACCATAAAGCTGCCGTTTCAGGAGAATTCGATTTGTCAAAGATTTCGTCATGTAGAGCTTCTCAAGCTTCGACCACAGGCCTACGACGGTTTTCTCTGACACAATGTTGAACAAAACATCGTCCGCCAGACATAACCGAATTCCGCTCAGAGCTCTATCAACCATCTCATCCCATTCATCCTCCGTCATGGAATGAGGCCTTTTGTTTTTCCCCAACAGTGCTTTCGCCACACCTTGTTGAACCAGCAGATCGTGCATCTTCACCTTCCAGATCTCAAAATTATTCTTGCCATTAAATTTCTCAATTTCAAAACGGGCACTTTGAGTTTTGGCCGTCTTGTATCAGCAAAAAAACACAGTAATCTCCAACAACAAAAAAATCCAACCAGAAATTTAAAACAAAATTGTCTATGCCTTTGTTTTTACATAACAAAGAAAATTGCATATGCCTGTGTACTTCTTCTTTTCTGCCTTTGCCTTTAAAACAACAAAAAAAACTGCCCTTTGGAACTATTTCAACTTTTAAGTCTTTAATTTCCTGGCCTATTTTGAGCATTACTACTCCAAGCATACACAGCGCATAAATTTAAAAAACAAACACAGCGAATCCACATAATTCACGTTGGTTCCAATATAGATACGTTGTTGGAAATATAATTCAGGCTGTTTTGGATTATATATATATACACGCTGTTTGTAAATCATTACTGTTTCCATGCTATACTCATACGCTCGTTGTTTAAAATATATATAACAACGCATTTTTCAAAAAAACCATACGCCATGCTGTCTTTATAATACATCCACACAGGTTTCAATATAATTCCATTGCCACGCACTTTGTAAATATATATATCAACGCTGTTTACAATATATCTTCCCGCGCAGCACCAAAAAACAAAACCATGCTGTTCACCGTTTTGGAATATTCTATCCACGCTGTTTTAAAATTTTCGATGTGCAATTTAAAATTTACAGTTCTGTGTTGAGAGTGACCGAGCGTATTATAAGAAACATTAAGTCTTATACACCATTAATAGCAATTGCTGATTGGCATTTCGTACAGCATAAGCACATACCAGGTTTATAGAAATACGCAGCATCAATCTTTCAAAGGCAGCACCAATCTTTCATACCCAGCGATGAAAGATACGCACCAGCTCTTCAATACGCCCAGCTCTTCAATACGCATCAGCAACAGCAGCTCTTCAATACGCCCAGCTCTGGGTATACACATCAGTCACGCATGCAGTGCCTCCAATCAGCTCCTCCATCCACCTCCAACATGCTCTGATACCAATTTTTGGATCAGGTGCACAACAAACTTAATTAAACACACAGCAGGAAAAATAAACAAGCACATAAGACACAGCTTTTAACGTGGTTCACCCAACCAATCTGGGCTACGTCCACCAAACATAGGCATTAGGAATATATTAATCAAATTGGAGATTACATCAAGAAATCCTCACACACTCTCTTAGCAAATCATCCGAATGATTGCCTGTTATATAGCATAGAGAATCTAACAGCCTCATAACTCCCTCACATCAAATATAGGAGGCATTAACTCCCTCCCAACAACCTGGAGCTAATTTAGGAACTGAATCCCTATTGTTGTCATCCTTCAGAGATTTTTGCCTATTTGACTAAAACAGAAAATCTCAACATATAACGCACAACTCTTTGTGATACGCATCATGGATAGTCACTTTGAAGATATTATACACTTCTTGATGACGGGAACGACTCCAGAAGGATATACAAGCCAAGAGAAGAAGGAATTGATGGTGCACACGACAAACTTTTATTTCATTGCAGGTCACTTGTATAAAATGGGGTCAGATGAAATATTGTGATGTTATGTGCCAAAGTTTGAATGGAATAGCATCCTTTCTTAGGCTCATGGAGGAGTCACAAGAGGACATTATGTGGGAAAAGCAACAACGCAGATGATTCTACGCGCTGGGTTGTGGTGGCCCACCCTGCATAAGGATTCAAAAATGTATTGTAGGACATGTGATGCATGTCAACGGATTGGTAGGCCATCATAGAGGGATGAGTTGCCTCTAAATCTATAGATTTCATTACAACCATTCGAGAAGTGGGCGATTGACTTTGTGGGACCAACTCAACCTCTAGGAAAGAAGACGGGTGCACAGTACATCATCACCGCAACTGAGTATTTAACCATATGGGTCAAGGCATAGCCTGTGAAGGCCTGTACAGATGCAATAGTAGAAATGTTCATCTTTGAGTATGTGCTGACGAGGTTTGGGTGTCCAAAAATTTTGATGAGCAATCGTGGTATGCATTTTCTTAATGAAATGATCAGGGCATTGATGGATGAATTTCAGGTTTACCATCAAAAGAGTATGCCATATCACCCATGGGTTAATGGGATGGTGTCAGTGTTTAATAAGATATTGGAGAGCATGCTGAAAAAGGTTTGCAATGCACAAAGGAATGACTTGGATTTGCACGTACCTAGGGTTCTATGGGCTTACAAAATGACTTGTAAGAAGCTGACTGGACAGACGCCGTTCAGGCTGCTTTATGGTGTAAAAGCCATGATGTAGATGAAGTACATTGTACCTAGTTTGTGCATAGTGGAATTCATAGGAATGGAGGATAACAGAGCCCTAGAGGAGAGGCTTGGGAAGCTGACAGAACTAGAGGAAGACATATTTTTGGCTGGATTCCATCCGCAAGTTCAAAAAGAGTGCGAAAAGGCATGGTACGATTGACACATCAAACTACGCACCTTAAAGGTAAATGATCTAGTTTTATTATATGATAGCAAGTATGATAAATTTCCAGGAAAATTTAGAATGCATTGGCTGGGGCCATAGGTCATTAAGGACATTATCGATGGTGGAGCAGTTCACTTGGTAAAGTTTAATGGAGAACAATTCCACAAAAGGTGAATCGAAGTCGACTGAATCCATACACAAGTAACCTAGCTAGATGACTATATGATGGAAGAATAGTCTTAGCACTCTAGGTAGCTGAAAGGAGGCACGGGACTATAAACTACACTACCCGATTTGTGGAGTTGCACGATTGGGGAACTGCACAGAAGGGAGGAATGTCACAGTATCTACAGAAGCGCGTGGAGAGCTACGGTATCGAAGGAGGGACTGCGGAGGGCAGCCAGAAAGTGATCGTTATGGTCACTGTTCATGATTTGAGAGTGAAAAAATGGCTAAATGGAGCAGGGGGGTGGTGGGGGGGGCAACATTTAAGTTGAAATTTAAGAGCAAGATCTTTGAAAATTTTCTGCCAATCTCACATTTATGAGCTGATTTTGGGGGGAATGGTTGGATTTGAATTCGAATTTGCCTATAAATTACAGATGGCTGCCTAACGGAAAACACTTGACATTTTGAGAATTGAGGTGTTGAGCTCTCAGGCATTCATGAACCTTGACTATTTCGAGGCTTTGATAGCGAGTTTAGTGTTTGAGAAGTTGCCCAAGGATACTCAGGATCTCTTGACTAGCATCATGTCAGCACTCGTGGAGACCACAAGCGTTGGAGAAGTGATGGCAACTGAGGGAGTTGCCCTAGAGGTAGCAAGTGTAGAAGTACTGGCAGAAGTTCCCAAATCACCAAGGTCGCCCAGGCTAAGGCCTACACCGACTATAGACGACCCTAAAGTGAAGAACGACAAATAGAAAGTGACACAGACAGTGCACCTGTCGCCCAAGAGACATCCAAAAAAATAAAAGCCCTCCATGGAAGAGAAGGGCAAGGTAGTAGACTTGGAACCTGACGAGGACATAAAAGAAATCGATATGGGCATGGAAGACATTGACATGGGAGCAAAAGAAATTTACGTTAAGGGAGTTGACCCTATCTCCAAATTGCCAGAATACATTCCGTTGCACCGATGCAAGTCAAAGATCCCAAAGGACATCGATGAGAGCAAAATCACACTTCACACACCATTGTTACTAGACAAGATCACATTTGAAGGACCGCACTTGGCATGTGCCCCCCATTGAAAGTTGGAGGATTGGGACTTGGCAGATACAAAGCGCTTTCCCCACTTGGTGACCGATACATTCATGCACCGCATCTTCTATAAAGACTTTGGTCTGACTACGCTGGAGATGAGACAGTGGATAAAAGGGGTGGACAAGGCAAGACTGTTGAACCTACTATGGGTTTCGCATTACAACTACGCACCCATAAATTTGATAGTGATCAAACAACTATTATGCTTGGTGCACGATGGGTGCCTGTGGTTAGGAGAACCAATACCAATTAATGACATGCTGATCCATAGGATCACTCAGATACCACATTCAGGATTGAATCTGACCATGGCATTTGGCGGAAATACAGGTGAGCATGACCTTGCCAAGCGAATGAAGGAAAAGTTCAAGATCACCAAGAAGTCGTGCGATGACTCCATTTCTAGCATAATCGACCTCACGATCAAAGTAGGCACTCAGATCCTGGCTAGGAAAATAATAAGGAAGTGTCACACAAATGAAGTGTTGGCATCGGTTGTATCATTAGCAACCCAGTGCATGGAGGTCATACAATTTAATTAGGTGTGCTACCTCTGCAGCAAGTTCCTCATGAACTGTAGAGAAGCGCAAGGTCAAAACAAAACCTTTCATTATGCATGGTTTTTGTTGTCAATAGTATTGGTCACATGGGACTTACCTAAGGAAAGTCAGTTTCCTCCCATTGCATCAGATCTGCCATAGGTAGTGAAGTTCGCTTTGATCTGGGGTACAAAGGACCCTCAAAGGGTCAATGACAACAAGATTTTTTGGGTGTTGATGGAGGCAAGCATCCGTGCTGCAATCAACCGCAAACCGCGACTCTCACTAAGCGTTTTTGATTAGTTTTCAGAGTACATGGAGTTTAAGATGAACTTCCACTGTGTTTCCATCTGAGCACAGAAGGACCCCGAGAAAAAATGGAATGATCTTCCATACCTGGCGATGGATGATGCAATCGTCGCGATCCTTGAGAGTTGGCCAGTAGATTGGCGCACGACCTCAGACTTATCAGCTGGGTCCAGCAAATCTACAGTGAAGCAAAAGAAGGAAGAGGTCAGGTTGAAGATGGATCAGTTGTCCAAAAGGAGGAAGAAGGAGATTGAGGACAAAGCCAAAGCAGAATGCACTGCCAAGAAGTAGACAGAAGGGGAGGAAGACGCGGAAGAGCGTGACTCTGAGAGGATTCAAAAGTCTCCTTCCCCACAAACAGAGGATCCCAATGTGCAGAGGCTGGAAATAGAGGTGCAAGAACTGCAACAGAGATATGATGAGGTTAAAGCAACGATGTGCACCGTCGCCATTACACAAAGGTTAGCGAAGCTGTATGAAGCAAAGATGCTTGAAGAATAGGTGGATGCAAAATAGAACAAGGAGGTAGTATTGAAGGATCGATTGAAGCCTTGGCTAGACAAAGAATATGTGCTCATGAACACCATTGAAGGCAACTTGGCTAGTCTACAAGAAACACAATAGAAAATACAGGCAGATATCGCAAGACCAACGATGGAGCAGTTGGTCAAGCAAGTAAAGTAGGTGGCGACACAGTGGATTGCCAAAGTTGCAGTGGTATAGGTGGAGCTGGGAGGTCTTCGCAACGAGACTCCATGCCAGAAGAGTGACTCGAGGGTGAGTCACCATGTTTGTGTTGGGGACTTGTTGGGAATGGGTTCCCCTAGAGTCGCTTTTGGGTTAAAAATCCCAAGTTTTGGGGCAGAAAGCCCAAATTGTGTATAAAAGAATGTAAAGTATCCGCATTTTGTGGGCGCAGAGCGTGAAGATGTAAAGAGTCATTAAGGGTTTCCACCCTTCTTTTTCGTAAGTCGTGTCTATGTTAGTAGATCTACCCATGGTTCGCGGACCATGGGATTGTATAAAAATAAGTCTTAGAAGAGTCTTTTAGTAGTTCTAAGTAAGAAAGTGGAGCATAGAGTTGGTAATGGATATGTGAGAGCTAAGAGAAAGAGTGCATAGGGAAGAGGCTCTGTAGCCGAGTGCACAGAGGCCTAGGGTAGAAGTCCGTAACTGAGTGCGTGGGCACCTGCAGCTATGTGTGCAGGGTAGTTAGAGTTTGTACTAAAGATATGAATTATCAATAAAGAAAATGTTCTGGAATTACATGTGTATGAGCTATTTACTTATGTTATAAATGCATGTGATTATGCTGTGATGAATACTGGGTTTATGCTTTAAATGTTGTATTGATGTGCGAATCTATATGTTTCTCTTTGTTGTATGAACGTAAGTAGGAATATTTGTTTACGTGAGGATAATCATAAATACATGTTAAGGTTGTCCGATACCTAAGCTAATTTCGGTAAATACAGAATTAATAATAATTACACAGGCGTGTAAGTGCCTGATCTATCTATTTAGGGTACACAAAATACGATTGTATACCTTCACAGAGGTCCAAAGGATGACTACGGGAAGTATATTGATAAGCCCTAAAGGGCTTACGAACTTGCATGAAGGAAAAGCTATGGTATAAAATGACATCACAACCATCTCATGGTGCGGAAAATTGGTTCCTGCATCCCCCCATACTGCTTCGAGTGAGAATTTAGTCCGCGCTCCAAAGATTGATACGGAAATGGCCAGTAGTGTAGGGATTTACTTGGATAATTAATGTTGAACATAGGTCAGGGCCATCAAGCCAACATCCATGCATCCACCATAAAAATTTCATGGGAAATGGGTACACGATTTAAGAGATATGGTGAAAATATGGTGAGTGTGCGAAAGCGCAACTCTCCAAGCTTATACTATCTTCGTTCATCATCTGACATTCTTAGGGTATTGGGATGGCATGGAATGGTCCATAAAACATTTCAAACCCATAAGAAAACTTCTAGGTTGAACACAAACCTTCAAACCCCAAACCATCTTCTTGGAGCAAAAGTACAGTGCAATTGCGCAACACACCTTCATCCACATAACTCGACCAAACACTGACCTTCTAACTGAGACAAATGGCTTGGAGAGGATCTTCACATTCACAAGAACCACTTCATGTCTTCATTCATGGACCAAATTCCAAAAACCATGATTTCTCCATCCAAATTTAATGCCTTGGTAAAAGCGCAACAAGAGAGGATGTGCAATAACTCATTAGTTATCATGCTTCCAACCACCTTTTGGACTTTTGAATGTGTTGGGTAGGTGGAATACAACCCATACAACATTGTAAACATGTTTAAATACCTTTTCTTAAGTTGCAAACCTCCATCTTAAAACATTAACCCTCACAACAGAATCATAACAAACTTGTGCAACAAGTTGTTGGTTATGTGGGTTGGGGGCTCATCCAGGTGCTCTGATTTATTTTAAAAGGTGGATTAGGCTACATACAACATGAAATATATTAGAAAGGAAATATTGGAACTTTCACATGGTCATGATGATAAATTGTTGGCTTAGTGGGTCCTGACCCAAGTTCAGAGTTAATTTTTCCAAACAAATCCCTAAACTACTGGCCCTTTTGACATCAATCCGCGAAGTGCAGACTGAAGTCTCACCCGAAGTAGTAGAGGGGGATGTTGGAACCAAGTTTCCGCACCCATATATTAGTGTAATTTCATTTTATTCCCTCAATTTTTCTTCGCGTAGATCAATAAGCCTCTAAGGCTTATCGATATAACTCCGTTCAATCAACCTCTAAACCTCCGCAAAGGGCTACAACTATCTTTCGCAGACCCTGAATAGGAAAATCCACTACTTATGCACATCAAAGATTACTTATAACCCAGTAATTACTCACATCATCTTAGGTTTTCGATAACTTCAACATACAACAAGATAATATTCGCGTAAATAGTTAACATCAATTGCATTCATATAACAATGCAAATCGTGTAAAGTCAAGCATCAATATAGTATTATTTCATAAACTCATCATTCATCACAACATAAAAGTGCATTCATTCATAACATAAGTAAATAGACAAAACACAGGAATTTATGGAATAATCTCTTTATTAATATTTCAGTTTTGCTTAAAGACTCAAGACTTCCCTGTGCACTCAGCTGTAGGGGTCCATGCACTCAGCTGCAGACTCTACTCTAGGCCACTGCGCACACAGCTACTGATCCTTCCTTCTACTCTAAGACTTATAGGATCTTCCTTCTACTGACCCATTACATTTTTGTTCATCATCTTTTTCATGCCTTAGACTTCTCTAAGAAAATCCTATTTATACAATCCCATGGTCCACGGACCATGGGTAGATCTACAAAAGCTGAATCAACTTACATAAAATAAGGGTAAAACCCTTTATGACTCCTTAACTATCTACGTGCTCCGTGACCACAACCTGTGGAGACTTTACACTTTGTACATCAAAAATTGGGCTTTTTGCCCTAAAACTTGGGCTTTTGCCCCAAAAGTAACCCTAGGGGACCCCATCCCAACAGGCCCCCAACACAAAGATTGTGACTCACCCTTGAGTCACTCAGCTGGTGCATAGATCTTACTACGAAGACCTCCCAACTCCACTTGTGCCACTGCTACTTCAGTTGTGCTCTACATGGCTGCCTGCTTGATCTGCTTCACCAGCTACTCTGTGGATGGTCCTGCGCTATACTGCTGGATTTTCTGCTGTGTACTCTGTAAACACGCCAATGTCTCCTGAATGTTAGCGGAGATGATGTAGGCCTCATCCAACCAAGGCCCCAATCTAGCCTTGAGGACTGCCTCTCTCTTCTGTGCTACTTCCACATGTGTAAGCAGTTGTTTCGCCTCTTGCATCTTGGCCAGTCATTTCACTGTATCAACGGTGCACGTCGTTGCCCTTACTTCATCATACTACGGCTGCATCTCACGAACCTATGTGTTTAATCTATGTAGGTTTGGGTCTTCCTGTAGAGCCATGACTACCTCCATAGATTATTCAAAGAGCACACTGCAGTCCACCACTGCAATATCCATTGTTACAACTCCGTCCTTTATAGCGGCTTTACGTTGTTCGCTTACCTCTGGCGGAGTTGAAGGCTGTGACTTCAACTCCAGTTCTGTAATCTTCAAGTTCAGCTCAAATTAAACCTTAGCCACTTCTGTCTTGGTGTCGTGCATGCCTATAGCCAGCTTCCTGATCTTTTCCTCCAACAACACTTCCTCTGGTATATGTAGTTTAAGTATTGTTCTGCATGCCTCTCCCACCATGGTTGTAAGCAGGGCGTTCTGTGCCTCTACCGCCACCAACATTTTTTCACTGTTTACTATTTACTCACTTATAAGGCTCATTGCACATTGCTCTCGAGCTTTAAACTCTGCTACCACACCTGCTTGCAGCATGTGAAGAAACTCTTTGGGGAGTGTGCCCAGGTTGAGGCTGATGATCTTTAGAGAACTAAAAATAGCCTTGTCAGTGACCATCTCCATGCTCAAGGATACATCTGGTAGCACGACTTCTCGAAGGTCCATTGATCGAACCATCTCAGCTGCCTGAGTGGTACCCAGTGCCAAACTCATTGATGCAGCGCTACTTTGCCCTGCGCCTACATAGATTCTAGTAGTGTGAATCTGCAGCTCGTGCAGATCCTTCTAGATGGTGCTCAGTGCCTGTTGTTGTTGATGCTCAAACTATTGTCGCAGCTTTGCGATCTTACCCCACACCTTGTCACCTATTTCATCTAGGTCATCATCAGTTAATGTAATTGGGTTCAATGATAGCTTGGTGGCTTTTATTTTCTATCGTGACCCTTCCTTTTCCTACTCCATGTATTGCTTCACTCGGAAGGGAGTGCTCTACTCCTCCTGACCACTACCACCTTGCTCTGATTGCTCTTCCTCCTCTGTTTGGGGTGAAGGGGAATTATCACTCCGATCAGAGTCACGCTCTTCATGTTCTGCCTGATTCTTCGTGGTACGCTCCACTTCTACCTGGGCCTTCTCCTCGGCCTCTTTTCCTATGTTTCTTAGCCAACTGCTGAACCTTCTATTTGGCTGAGTCCTTCTTCTTCTTCTCTGCAAACTGTTTGGTGCCTACATCCAGATCGGAAGGAGAATGCTACTTTGTTGGCCAGTGCTTGATGACCTTCTCAATCGTGTCATCTGTAGCGAGGTAGGGTAGGTCGAGCCATTTTTGTTGTAGATCCTTCCGTGCCTGGATGTATACGCGGTGGAAGTTAGCTTTGAACTCTGCGTACCCTGAAAACTATTCAAAAACAGTTGCTGACAATTGCAACTTCTGGTTGATGGCCATGCAAATGCTCGCCTCCATCATCACCCAAAATACTTTGGTCTCTGTGACCCGCGCGACATATTTTGTGGCCCATAGGGATGCAAACTTTGTAGCCTCTAGCAAATATTTCTCTACGGGAGGAAACTGGCTGTCCTCCGTTAGATCCCAAGCGATGAGCACAATGGAGAGAAATAGCCACGAATAGTGGAATGTTTTACTCTCATCCTACACCTCTCAAATATTTGCGAGGAACTCACTACAAAGGTGTCACGCTCAGTTGAACTGTATGCCCTCCACGGACTATGCATCCAAGGAAATCACAGGCGTCGGAACCTCATCCGTGTGGAATTTTCTCATAACCATGCCAGCCAAGATCTGTGTGGCAACCTTTACCACGGGGTCAGTGATCAAGGTAATAGAGTAACCGCGTGGATCTTTCACAAGCTTGAACTTGTCCTTCATCTTCTCCGTGAGGTCACGATCGCTCGTCTTTCCACCAAACTCTTTGGCCGAATTCAACCCTGAGTGAGGCAACAACGTGATCCAATGGATAAACATATCAGTGATAGCGATTGGCGCGCTTAGCAACAAGTAGTTGTCATGCACCAGGGTTAAAAAATGCTTGATCACTATCAGGTTTATGTTGGAGCGGTGGTAGTGGGGCACCCCTAATAGGTTCAGTAACCTCGATTGATTCACTCCATGAATCCATTCCACAGGCTCTAGCGTGGTGACACCAGATTCTTTATAGAATACCCTCTTCATATAGGTGTCTGCAGCAAGGTGGGGGAACCTTACATGGTCCACCAAATCCCAGTCTTCCAGCTTGAGATGGGGAATCCATGCCAAGCGTGAACCTTCAAAGGTGAGGTTCTCCAATAATAGAGGTTTATTAAGGAGGAATTGTCCTGCATTTGGGTCCTTCGGGACCTTCACTTTTCCCTTGCGTGGAGGGATATACTCCAACAACTTAGATATATTATCCACCCCCTCAGTGTCTATATCCTTTGTGCCTTCTTCAACCTCCAAATCCACCACTTTCCCCTTATCCTTAGCTCTCGCTTTTTCTTTCTTCTAAGCCTGTGTAGTTTCATGCTTCCTCGGTGACTCGCACACCATCACAGGCTTCTTCTACTTGTACTTCTTATATTTGGGGACTTCCCTCACTAGCGTAGGCTTCGACCTAGGTGGCCTTGGTGTTGTGGGCTTTGCAGTTGGAGCCTCCATGCTCATCACCTCTGGAGAAGCTCCCTTAGAGACAACAACACCTCCAGTACTAGCAGTCTCTCCTAGTCTAGGCATTGTGTTAAGAATAAAATGTTGGGTTTCCTTGGGTAACTTCTCAAATATAGAATTAGTGACTAAATCAGCGTAAACCTGAGGATTCATAAAAAACCAATAGCTAAACACTGAAATTCTAAGAATGCAAATCTTTTTTCCAGATGGCCACGTGTATTTTATAAGCGAATTTGAATTGAAATTCAACCGTTCCCCCCAAAATCCATCCATAAATGCTGAATTGGTGGCAGATTTCCAAATATTTCACTCTTAAATTCAGCCTTAAATTCCACCCTCCACTCCTCTTAACAATCTCCTCAGTGTCAAATCATGAACAATGACAGTAACAATCACTTTTTAGCTATGTTGCACGATCTCTCCCCCTATAGTGTAGCTCCCTTCGCGCTTCTTCTGGTACTGTGACATCATCCTGTTGCGCAACTCTACAAATTGAGCAGTGTAGTTTATAGTTATGCACCTCCTTGCAGCTACCTAGGGTGTTAAGACTATGCTACTATCATGTAGCCATTGGGCCGAATCCCCAGTGTATGGCTTCAATTGGCTTCCATTTACCTTTCCCGGAAATGGATCTCCATTCAATTTCACGAGCTGAACTACTCCACCATCTGTAATCTCTTTGATAATATATGGTCCCATCTAGTGCATCTAAAATTTTCTTGGAAAATTATCAAATTTATTGTCATATAATAAAACTAAATCGTTTACCTTGAAGGTGCATAGTTTGATGTGCCAATCATGCCAAAATTTTTTGCGTTCCTTCTAAACCTGTTGATGGAATCCAACCAAAAACTATCTTCCTTGAGCTCTATTAGCCACATGACCCTCTCTTCCAAAGCTCTACAGTCCGCCATTCCTATGAACACCGCTATTCGTAGCCTAGACCTAATGTACTCCATAGGCATCACAACTTCTACGCCATAGACCAACCTAAAAGGTGTCTGACCAGTTAGCTTTTTAAAAGTAGTTCTGTAAGCCCATAATACTGCTGGTACGCACACATCCCAATCATTTTTCTGCGCACTGAAAACCTTTGTCAATGAATTCTCAAATATCTTATTAAAAGCCTCAACTGTACCATTGGCTTGAGGATGATAAGGTGTACTCTTCTGATGATAAACCTAGAATTCTTCTGTGAGTGCACTGGTTGTTTCATTGAGAAAATGCATACCACGATCACTCATCAAAACCTTCGGGCAACCAAACCTCATCAACACATATTCAAACAAGAATTTGATTGTTGTTTCCCCTGTACAGTCCCTCACAAGTTATGCCTCCGCCCATCTGGTCAAATATTCAGTCATGGTGATGATATACCACGCACCTATCTTCTTTCCTGGAGGTTGAATCGGTCCTACAAAATCAATTGCCCATTTCTCAAATGGCTACAATGATACCTGTAGATTTAGAGGCAGCTTGTCCCTTTGTGATGGCCTATCGGTTCTCTGACATGCATCACATGCCCTACAATATGCCTTAGAGTGCTTATGCAGTGTTGTCCATCACAGCCCAACCTGAAAAATATTCTACGTTGTGGCTTTTCCCACAAAATGGCCTCCCGCAGCTCCTCCATGAGCTTCAGCGAGGATACCGTTTCATTCAAAATCAGGGACATAACATCCCAGTATTTCGTCTTATTCGATCTTGTAAAAATGGTCTGCAGTAACGGAAAAGTTTGTTGCGCGCACCACTAATTCCTTCTTCTGTTGATTAGTGTAACCTTTTAGTGTTGTTCCTGTAGTTAGGAAGTGGATAATGTTTGCAAAGTGATTATCTGCTATGCACACCGTGAAGAGTTGTGTGTCACGTAGCTCCTCCTCCAAATTGGTAGGCTCCTCTCATGTTTCAATGTGCGACAGATGATCTAGTCCTGCATTCAACCTTCCTAGTTTAATAATCACCTTGAAATCATACTCCTGAAACAACAAAAACCATCTGCATATTCCCCCCCCCAAAACAGGCTTGTTGACTAAATACTTTAATGGAGAATGGTTTGTGTACATCTTAAAATGTCTCTCTAGCAGGTAATGTCTCAAATTTTGGAGGGCATACACCATTGCCAACCCTTCACGCTCTATTGTCAAGTAATTATTTTCAGCCTTAGACAACTTCCTGCTCACAAACGCTATAGGGTGATCCAGTTCTCCTTCACTGGCATGTGTCAGCACTACTCCTAGTGCAATACATGATGCATTCACATGCACATGAAATTCCTTCTTCCAATCCGGGAAGACTAGGATCAGCGTGGTGACCATTTTCTCCTTCAATACATCCATAATTGGCTGACATTCTTCACTCTAACAGAATGTAGCATCCTTCATCAATACTTTTTCAATAGGCATCGTAGTCTGAGCATAACCCTTGATGAACTTCCGATAGTACCTAGTATGGCCCAGTGTTGCATGTAGCTGTTTAACACTCCTTGGTGCCTCCAAATTGATTATAACTATGATTTTAGTAGGGCCCACCATTAGTCATTGCCTGCATACCACATGACCCAGCAAAATTCCAAGGGGATGAAAAATAATAATTTTTTCAAGTTTAGCATGATATGATAGCTTCGGCATGTGTCCAACATTAAGCTCAAACTGGCTACATGGCTCTTTACCAGTCCAAACACTGTCTAATCATTAAAATATACCTCCAAAAATTTGTGAATGAACTCTTTGAATGGTGTGATGACTACGCGCGAGAAGACCGTTGGCACATTCTTAAGTCCAAAAGGAATCACTGTATACTAGAAGCATCCCCATTCTATCGTGAAGGTCATATTGCTCTTGTCTTTTGGCACGATATTAATCTGATGGTACCTAGAGAACCCATCAGTGAATGAATAGGCTTCCTACCCTCCAACATTATCTAGTACTTCATCTGTAAATGGTGTGGGAAAAGAATCATGAAAGTAGGCATCATTAAGCTTCCTGGGATCTACGCAAATTTGTATTTCCCCTTTTTGCTTCTTCTCTTGGACTACCATTGGGCTCACCCAACTAGACTCCTCTACTAGTTCAATAATGCATGCCTCAATCATCTTATCCAAATCTAAGCGGTTCTTTATACTTGGGATTAAGGCTATATGGACTCTTCTTAATCGGCTTTGCGTCTAGCTTCAAGGTAATCTTCATTACACCCAAATCTCCTATGATACCTTTCAGGTCTGAAAACTTTGTAGGGAACCAATACTGATATTCACGGAGAAAATCAGAAACCTTATCTATTGTGGCATCATCCCAGTAGTCCCAAATCTTCACAAACTTCGGCTTCACTTCCATGCTAATGTTTACATGCCTAGTTTTCACTGGCGCGGTGATATCCAGATTTTCTATCTGCAATCCTTCAAACTCACAGTGGCCTTCTGCCTCTGGGATATTAATTCTCCTTGGATCCTCATATTCTTCTTTGGCAGTCACATTATAGCACTCCAACACATGGTGCAACTAGGTGTTCCAGTCTGGTTGAATCAATTCCAAAGGATTGTGGGGTATTCTGAAGATCACTACCTTGACCTCCTACAGTGCCTCATCAATGCAGTTGAACCCATCCTCAAAGCTGAATGTCATCAAGAATACCTGTCTCAGAATATCCCACTCTTTCATGTCGCGACAGAGCTCTGTTTCTAGGTACCAATTCTTTGGTATTACATCCAAAGTGTGACAAAATAAGTGCACCCATTCTGGTTGCATCTTCGTTCCATAAACCTTATTCCATTTTTCCAAATGATCGTGTGAATCATTTCTTCCATCATATTTTTTAGTTAGCCAAACTTTTGGGAGACCAAACCGTAATCTCATCATTTTTCTGTACTTGCGCCATCCATCAAAACTGCCTTTATGCGTACCCCACCACCTTGCGGGTGTAGCGCACAGTGCAAAATCCAGTGCTTGGAAGCGATTCTTCTCAGGCACATCCCTTTCAAATGCATCTAAAAACTTCTCTACATCAGCTAGACCATCATAATAAGGAAAAATTCTTACCTCTGATGATACACAATGCAGTAATTTAGTAATCATATTACAGTGTAGCGTAGATACTTTGTGCAACCTATTCTTCTAGTGTTCCAATTCTTCATCTAAATCTGATGTATAGGAATGTTCGCAGCCCCATGCAATGCGTCCATCAGTTGTTAGAGTAACCCAATATTGATCTTGTGTTGTTATTTTATAGATATTGTCCAAATCATCACTGCTTTCCTCATAATTGCGGACCGGTTTGGTATAGCACGGTCCTTTTGTAGGGTCCAACGATACTACTAACTGGAATGATTTCCATTTAAATGAGATCATCTGCTTCTTCAAATTGATTACCCCATTCATGTCAATATCCCAATCAATCCCAATGAGCATAGGGTATGGATTGATTTCATCAACAATCGCTATCACTTCAAAATTTCCCAACGCACTTGTGCCTTCGATATCTACGGTTACTCCCTGCAGGCGTCCCATAGGGATAATCTTCTATTGATTTCCCATCCTCAATTGAATGGAGACCATTGCAGTGTAGCTCTCCCCATTATTTTCCATGTCTATTTAGGAAATACGTTCGTATCCGACACCAAATCCAAAATAACTTGGTCCATCTCATACTGTTACACTGAATTTTGTCACCTTGACTATCTGCAATTCTATGGCCCCATCAATAGCCATATTGTCCTCTTTGTCAAGCCCCATGCCTCTGCTCTTCATGTCAAACTTCAAAAAGA
>APFE030175133.1:109853-122046 GCA_000404065.3 Pinus taeda | reverse complement strand
GTTATATTCTTTCCAGATAGTTAACAGGGGGTTTGAGGGGTACCTGTAACCCCACTTTATGGGGTCCGGGGTAGCGCCTTGGAAAATTTTGGTTTTGGACCCTATGTTAGGTTGGGCGGACCCACCTATGGTTTTTTGCATGATTTTCCAACATGTTTTTTGGACGCAATGGTTTTCGGTCCATGGTTTTGGACGCGATGGTTTTCGGTCCATGGTTTTGGACGCGATGGTTTTCGGTCCATGGTATTGGATGCTTCAGCACGTATAAATATGTATTGTAACATTGAAAGGAACATAACGAAAAATCAAGTTGGTAGTCCCGGTTTTGGGATCCAGTGGGAAATCTCTGTGTATATGTGTTTGATGTGTTATGCTCTCGCATTTTTATTTTTCATGTGATTTAGAATTCGTATGCAGGTAATTTCTGTACAGAGTTAAAACCTACAATAAGGCATAGGTGAGGTGTACACTACCCAAGGCTCAGTCCAACTCTTCAAGATGGTTGGATTTGCTCAAGGGAGATGTCCACTTTTCTACAAAACAAAAATTTGGATTCGAGGTTGGTAGACTTGGGTAGTATGGGTGAAGAAGACTTGAATGCAACTGGTGAAATGAGTTCTCCTTGCAAATCAGAAACTCCTACAAAAACATACATTATTTCCTTCATTTATGCCTAACTTCATTTACAGATGAAAACGATGAGTTGAATTTAAGAAACATGGATTTATTGATGGTTAATGGAAAAATATGTGAAATGAAATGCTTTCTAAACTAAAACAATTTCAAAAAACCCAAAATAACAATTGCAGGTACTTCTAAGGAATTATAAATAGTAATATACTCAATCAGGAACCCTACTCATGCAATGGTCTAAAGAGACAAATATGTTTTTGGGGCTGTGAGAGTGGGACCCTCAAACCATGTTCCCATGAGGGAGATGAGGAAGAGGCTGCGACAACAAGATTTTTTGAAAGTATTCACTTTCACTATTGTACCACTGATCTACCTTTTCAACTAATGGGAGCAAAACTAAACAATCATTCAAGTAATTGTAAATGGAATAAAAAATAAATAACTTTAGCAGCTAACTATGAATGTAATCTAAGAAAAATAAGAGCAACCTCTACCGCTAGGGTTGGGCCCTAACCCAAGTGCTTCAACCCTCTAAGTAAAATCAATGCTGGATCAAAGAAACCCTTTTCATTATCACCAAACTTTCAAAAATAACACCAGAATAATCGTCACAATATCTTATGCTCAAAATTGCCTCTTGGCTATAATAAAAATTTGAATCCTAGTGAGGCCCTAGGCCTTCTTATTTATACAACTGAAGCAACCAACAACTTCCTTAAAATTGGGGAGGCTTGGCTCCCAAACTCAAGATTAACTTGTCTTCAACTATCATTGGCGTGGCTTCCAATGAACTCATTGGGTTTGGCTTCTTGTAACTCCAAGCCGATGAGATCTGGTGGAGGAATCTTTGAGTGATTGAGCAGTTAAGGTGGGAGATCCAATCTCCTAAAATCCCTCTTTCTTTTCTACTTCGATTTCTTACACTTAAATTAGCCAAAAATTGCTCTAAATCCTACAATTAATGCAAATTAGGCCACATGACATAACATCTCACCTTTACACTTCTCACTAAGAAAATAATAATAAAATATGTAAATAAATTTGAGAAAAGTTTATTTTAATAAGCTGGAGAGTGGAATTAAGGTCCATATAATTTACCTATTGATGAGCCTCATCATCACCCCCCTATTGAAAGTGTTGCTCATCCTCTGAGAAACTTAATCTATGTCCATGTCTTTCATTTCTCTTGTAGCCTCTCTGACATCCCAGGGCTTTGTTGATGTAGTTTCCTCTTGTGGATAAACTCCTGCATGCTTCTCTATTTCCTCCCACTACTTTCTTTCCTCTTCCTCCTTTCTAGCTTCCAACATACCCAATAGCAATGGTGGTCTGAGTTTCAAACCAATCCAGTTAATTTTGAGTCTCTGTAGTGCCTTCTTATATAATGGGGTCCTTTCTAGTGCATCTCTCATTCTTTTAGGGGAATGATACTCCCTGATCCTTAGGTTGTATGGTAGGGTGCCCCATCTCCTTTAGCATGCTTGTTGGCTTTCATCCCCTAGAAATCTCAAGGTGTCCTCAAAATGATTGATTGCTTGCTCTTGTGTATCTAGGTATCTTGGTGCAAGTTAGGGATCATTGGAGATGATGTTGTGGGTGCTAATGATAGCCATAGAATTGATCTTTTCTTCTCTGATGTAAAGGGACTCTTTTTCTTGTCTTTTCAAAACCCTCTTCACTTCCTTAGCCCTGGCCTCTTCATGACTCATCCATGATGCAAGGGCCATTAGTTGTAAACCCCCAACTTTGCATTTGGGTCACACACATTCAAGTTTGTTAAGGCCAACTTGTGTAAGTAGAATTTAGATATATTGGCCTTATCCTCTAGGGTTCTTTGGTCACATAGCTCGATGAGCTTCCTATAGTCTTGGAAAGGCATATTCCCCCATTGTGCTAGTTTCTTTATCTAAACTTGGAGTCATTGATCTTTGAGGTACAAGGCATATGACTTTGGTGGCATCCTGAACTGGAGTACCTCCATGGAGAGGGTTGCCATAGTGGCCAATTGGATCTCCTTTTCCTATACTACTTCCTCATTCATTTGTTTTTAGTGTCTAGTTGAGATTTCATAATTTGTTCCCTATCTCTTATCCTACTCAACTCTCTACCCATCTCCAGTAGCTTCTCTTCCATATGGCCCATATCGTCTACATTCTTTGATTTAGCAATTTTCATCCAGTGATGTGTCCTTCCTCTCTCCTTCTCAGGCTCAAAGAAGAGAGCGATAAAAAATTTATGTGGTATTACTCTACCTCCCTCAATTAATCTGTAATAAGAACTCAGATTGGGTTGTAAGCTAGGTTCTTGTAGTGCTGACAAAGTTTCCTGTAGGAATGTCTATGTTTCTTGTAGGAGGCTTTTTACTTTTTGAAATGGGGTCAAAGGTTCCTTGTTTTTATTTACAGACTCTAACCTGCTGATAAGCCCCCTAACATAGGTGATTGGAGACTTTGGGGAAGCTTATTTTGATGTGCCCTCTTCACATTTCATTTCTAGGGAGACCATATTTTCTTTCTCTTTTGATGAGTCCTCAATAATGATAGGAGTCTTGGTGGGTGTTTATTGTCTCCCCTGTTTGATCCTAGTGCTCCTCCTTATTTTCAAATATAGGGGAATCTGCCTCTATCTCTTCCCTTTTGATTTGACAGCTGTGCTTAGGGCAGTCAAGGCAGTAGTTGCCTCCCTCTCAGTTGGTTCAGGTGACAATATTAGAGATTAATCCCTTTCCTTGGTTTGTTCCTCAGGGATTTTTTCTTCCTCTTGTTATTTCTCCTCACCTTTCTCCTCTTCTCCTTCTTGTTTTGTTTCTTCTTCCTCTATTTTCACTGTTTTGCCTCCTCTTCTTCCTCTAATTCTTCTCCTTCCTCTTCAGGTTCTTCTTCTTCCTTTTCAAGTTCTTCCTCTTCCTCTTTGGGTTCTTCTTCTTCTTCTTCTTCTTCTTCTTCTTCTTCTTCTTCTTTAGCACTAGAGGTCTTGTCCCTATAATATTCAAGGGTTTGTATATCAATCACAACCTCTCTTTCCATGTTTCTAAATGTGGACCATTGAATGGGGATTTTGAGCTGGCTCAAGGCATCATCTAGTATTAGCTTAATAATTCATTGGTGGGCCAATTTTTGATGTTTTCCTTCTTGGAATTTTAGGCTCGTGTCTATTATTGATTAAAATAATAATTAGGGTATGTTGAGTCTTCTATCATTAGGTATCCCCTCTCCAAATCTCAACTCATGGAAGAGCCTAAATTGATAGCCATAGATTGTATTGAGCCTCCCTTCATAAGAGATATATTTGAGAATATGATAACTTACCTCATTCCAAGGGTAGGGAAGGCTTTCCCTCCTTATCCCATTTTTACCCTAAATTGGCTCTTCATCCCTCAGGAAAAAGTTCTTATTTGCAAAAGTGCGTGCAACCTTATCCTCCTTTCTCCATGGCATCCCTTGAGGAAGTGTAGTGATTATGCTAATTACATCAGGAGTAATTATAATTAACATTCCTCTTACTACCGTGGTAGCACTAATCCTAGCCTAAGGGCTAAGTTCCATGGCAAACTCTTGAGCTACATCATCATCATATCCTCTGAGCAGCTCAAAGAATCCAAACGAGTTATGTCTTCTGAATATTTCTACCACAGGGGGATGGAGATGTATTTTGGATGTCTCTATGGGTTCCCTTTTGTTACCCCCTATCATTTTCCTATTCTAGTTGGTTGACTGTAAGGAGTTTGGTGGGCTCAACTTTAGTTACTAGGGTGACTGAGGGTGGTGGATGACTGCAATTTTCCTATATCTCCACACAATTTTTCAATTTGTTCACAATTACATTTTAAAAATACCTCAAGCCCACTGTTTTTACTTAAAGAAACATTTTTTTTTTGTTTCTAGCTACCAATTCAAAGAATAGGAGTTATGGGCCACCTACCTTTCACTATGCTTCTTTGGATGAGGATAATTTCTGAGCAAATGGACCCTATGAACCTCCTTTTAGCGTTCTTTGTGAATTTCCACTATACCTTGTAGCTCCCTACGATTCTTGAGGTTGTTGTTTCCTATAGGGTGGTTGAAACATGTTTTCCTCCTCAATGGCTCTCCAAGGTGGTCTTGGCCCTCTCTGATCTCAAAATAAACAAATGGTGCATGAGAGTTCATAATATTTTTTTTTTATGGTCAATTCCTTGGAGCATTGTATTGGATGGCAGTGTACAGGGTATCCTCTTATGGATCATTGGCTCAACGTTAGCTATCATGCATCCTCTCCTTGTAATCATCACCTACTCTCCCACAACCTCACTTGGCCACCTTTTTAATTCATTCCTCTTTGATGTGATGGTGCCACATGTCAGGTTGACTGGGAGTTTACTTTTTGTTTTCAAGCTAAAGGTGGCCAAGTTAACTGGCCACCTCCAACGTATAAAATTGATTTATTTCATTTTCCTACACTATTATTATATCATACTTAGGGAAGAGCTCAGATGAGGTGCCATACCTGTGCCTTCCTTTCCTTGGTTGTTTCATGTTGGAGGATGGCTCTGTTGTTCTTTTTTGTTCAGGTAAGTGATTTTCCTTTGACATTTTTTTTTTGTATATTTCTTCCTGTTGATGTGGTTGTCCTTTTTGTTTCTGTGTGCAAGTCCTTGGTTTTGTTGTTGCTGCTGTTGAGATTCTAGATGTGAGTCATATTGTTTGTAGGGCTGATGGAGCTCCTTGTTTACCTTGGTGTTGAAGGAGAGTGCCTGGAGAGTTGTTTCTATGAGAGCATAAGCTGCTATAGGGTATCCTGTAGTTACTACAGGAAACTTGTAGTTGCCTTTTTCATCATCTTTTTCTATTTTTTTTCTTGGAGGAGGAATAGGTGGTGATGTTGGAGTGGAAGGGGTGGCAATGTAGGAGATGGAGTGGTAGGTGAGTGAGGCCAGTGATGGTATGGCCCATGGATTTTTCTATTTTTTTTGGGTATTATATTATATTATATATATATTATATATATATATATATATTATATATTATATATATATATATATATATATATATATATATATATATATATTTCTTTTTTCGTTTGAGTGGATTTTGATGGACACAGAGGGTGGTATGGTCATGAGTTGGTGTTGGGTGAGAGCTAGTGAGGTGTATAGTCTCCTCTTTTAAGCTAGAATAGGCCTGCATCATCATTTCTCAATCGAAACTCCATTCCTGTAGAGTTTTAGCACATCTTGTAGTACTACAGGAAATCCTATAGAAGTTAGAAAATTTCTTGCAAACTTGTTTTTGATGCTTCAAAATGAGGATGGATGATGGAGACATGGTAGTCATGGGAGATATGAAGTGAATGAAGGAAGAATGGGGTTTTGTCTGGCTTGCTATCCTCTAAACTTGGTGTCCTATGTTTCCTTTAAGAACCTGCAAAAATCACAGAATTTTATTAGTGGGAAAGTTTTAAGTCCCTACAATGTTATTTTTCTTTTTTTTGAAAGGCACACAGGCTGCCTCAAAGGAGGTTTTCAACCTACCTTCTTGCCCTAGGCGCCTCAAGGGAGGTTTTCACCTATGGATCTTTTTATTTTTTCCTCTTTTTTTTTTCACTCTTGGGCTGCCTCAAGGAGGTTTTCAACCCAAAAAGCTAGTCTTAGGTGCCTCATAAAGGTTTTTACCTAAGTCCCTTATTGTTTTTTTGTTCATTTTTTTTCCAAAAATAAAATAGTCCTCAAGAATTTGGTGAGCTAGAAGTTGAGACACTTCCAAGCACATTCACTTCCTTAATGATGGTACCGATGAACTCTTCCCTTCACAGAGGTATTTTATAGGATTTCAATCTATATCCATTGACCAGCAAGGGGATACCTTCTTCGTCAATGGTCCTTACTTTCAAAACCCCATTATCATGGAACTTATCATCAGATATGGGCATAGCCACCTCGTCATCAATTTTCCTTTGAATACCTTGAACCTGGAGGCATATAGGAGAGCCCATTCACCTTCTTGAAAAACTTTGTCTTTGATTTTTTTTCATGCCAAACCTTTCTTTGTACTTGATTCACCTCTATGTGTGGGAGGGCATGCATCCTGAATTTATCTAAACCATTGAGTTAGAGTAGCCTCTCTTGTTGCATCCCTTGTAACATCCAAGTCAACTGTGCTGCCATTCTCAAGGTGTTGTACTCAAACTCAATGGAGAGTAGAGCCTTCTTCCCATAAACCAAATCATAAGGGGTGAAACCAGTGGTTGTCTTCCAGGTTGTATTATAGGCCTAAGTGGCCTCCACTAGACTGTCAACCCAATATTTTTAGTTTCTTCTCACAACCTTTGTGAGAATTCTTTCGATTGCTTTGTTGGTAACCTCTACTTGTCCATTGGCTTGAGGATGGTAAGAAGTTGACTTCTTGTGCTTGATCTTATGCTGACTCAATAATTCTCAATCAGGTGTGAGGTGAATTGAGTGCCCCGATCAGCTACTAGCTCTCTAGGGTACCCAAACTTGTAAAACACATTATCCCTTAAGAACTCAACCACTTTCTCTTATGATGCTACCTTGATAGCCTTGGTTTCAACCCACTTTGTTAAGTAATCAATGCACACAATTATGTACTTTTTTTGCCCTGATGGTGGATCAATGGGCCCAATCAAGTCCATGCCCCACTTCTCAAATGGCTCAAAAGTCACTTGAGGTTGCAAAGACATTTCATCCCTAGGAGTAGGTTTCCCCATTCTTTGGCACTAGCCACATCGACTAATATATCTTCTATCATATTGCTGGAGAGTGGGCTAGTAGTAGCCAACTTGCAATACCTTGAAGGTTTTCCTCTTGGATGCAAAGTGACCTCCACAAGGCCCATCATGACAAGCTAGAAGCATGTCAAAGACTTCTGCCTCCTTGACACATCTCCTCAAAATTTGATCTGGGCCTAGCTTGAAGAGATTTCCCCAATCCAAGTGAATGGTGCCCTCTTGCTTATAATTCTACTCTTTTCCTTGGAGGACAAATTTGGAGGGAATTATGCAACCACTAAGTAGTTGGCTATGTCATCAAACCATGGAGAGAGAACTAAAATATTGAACTAATGCTCATCTGGTAGCTGGTCATCAACCATTCCTTCCTCACCTGCAGGAAAATCAAGTCTAGACAAAAAACCTACAACTACATTTTCTCTACCAGACTTATCAATGATAGTTAGATCAAACTGTTGTGACAAAAGCAACCATATAATAATTCTTTCATTCACATCAGGCTTGTTCACCAAATATTTAATAGCAGCATGGTTAGTATGGACAAAGTTCTAGTAACCAGTGAGGAAATTTCCAAATTTATTCAAGGAATGGACAACAACTAGGAGCTCTTTTTCAGTCAAATTATAGTTCAATTTAGCCTTGGAAAATGTTTTGCTGATGAAGTAAATGGCATCAAGTAACTTGTCATCTATCTAACCTAGAGTTGCTCCTATCGCTTTGTCAAAGGCATCAACATGGATGTGGAAAGGAAGAGGCCAATTTGGGCCTCAAAGTATAGGTTTAGTAGTCAACTTTTCCTTTAGGGTTTCTAGGGCCTCTTGGCAACTTTCTAACCAAAAAAATTTGGAGTCCTTGGACAATAGTCCAAACAAAGGTGAGGTTACTTTGCTGAAGTCCTTTATGAATCTCCTACAGTATCCAGCTAAGCCCAAGAAACTTTTGACATCCCTCTTCTTCTGAGGAGTAGGGACCCTCTTTATGATAGAAAATTTATTTGGGTCCACTTGCAGTCCTTCCTAGGATATTGAGTGACCTAGAATAGTCAATGCATTCATCAAGAACTCACACTTCTATGGACTAATGGATAAGTTCATTTAAATGCATTTGTTTATTATTTTCCCCATGTTAGAGAGAGCCTCCAGGAAATCACACCCACAGGGGGTGAAATCATCCATATAAATTTCCACAGAGTCATGGACTAGTTCTGCAAAGATGCTCAGGACTACCCTATAAAAAGTGGCAGGGACATTACATAATCCAAAAGGAAGGACCCTATAAGAAAAGGTAACCCAAGGATAAGTGAAGGTGGTTTTATCTTGGTCCACTAGGCTGATCTAGATCTGATTGTAACCACTAAATCCATCCAGGAAAGAGAAAAACTTATTTCCTATAAGACCATCTAATACTTGGTCAATGAAAGGTAGAGGGAAATGGTCATTTTTTTTGTCTTTATTTAGCTCTTTGTAGTCCATGCAGATCCTCCATTTTCCATTCTTATTTGGGACCAAAAGCAGAGGAGACACCCACCCACTATCTTAGATGGGGTAAATGAACCATGCATCCAACAACTTCTGCAGTTCTTCTTTAACTATATCTTTGAGGGTTGGGTTCATTCTTCTTTGAGGTTGGTGCACTGGCTTGCAGCCTTCCTTGATTTAAATGTGGTGAGTACACACCAAAGGGTGCACTCCCTTCATTTCCTTATAACTCTAGGCAAAGCCATCTAGATGCTCTCTTAGCATGTCACATAACTCCTTTTCTTGATGTGCAAAGAAAGAGGGGTTGATTTTCAATGCTATTTCTAGACCAAATTCTATCATCTTGACATGAGTAGGACTTGAGTTAGCTAGGCACAAATTATTCCAAGGGTTATTTTCAGCTTGTTTTATTGACTCATCAAGACACATGGTGTTAGGGGGCTGATTCTGGAGGATTTGGTCAATCAGGTCATCTCATCAGGTTCCCCCCCTCCTATAGTAGCATCTATGGGTACAAATTGGGTAACAGGTGGTAGAGTAGACTTCATCTTCCTACTCCTCTTCCAACCATAAAGGTAAGTCATGATCTAGATATGGTTGAGTAGGAGGGTACAAGACCAATTGTTTGGACAAATGCCCATTTTTAATGGTCATATTCCTAACCCTGCAACTTATGTAAGCATCAGCAGTGGCTAACCATAGCCTTCCAAGGATGAGAGGATAACCATTGAACTTGGTCTTAAGTTGGAGAACTAAAAATTCAATAGGGTATTCCAAGGAATCAATGGAGACCATCACATCCTCAACAACTCCCTCGGGAGATACTATTGGATCTGTCTGCGAGTTGCAAGATTGTTGTTGTCTTCCTTAATTATCCTTGGAGATTTAGTTTAAGAATAATATCCTTAGTCATCACATTGATGGTAGTCCCAAGATTAATCAAGATATTGGGGACAATGATACCATCGATGTGCACATATACCATAGGACTTCTAGGATCTAGATACTTCAGGAAAATCACTCACCCCAACATTAAGTCAAATAGTTGTCCAATGACATTAATGGTAGGGGTGTATTTCGTTCACCTTCAAGGATGTTTGAAGAATTTCTCCTTGATTAACTTGTTGTATATGGGGACATCCTTGATAGCTTGGAGGAGTGGGATTTTAACACACAATTTTTTCAATTCACACAGAAGTTTAGTCTCTTCTACGGTGTGATGGATAGGATGGATTAATCTCTTAGGAAAAGGAGGTGGATTGGCTTGAGGAACACTCTCCTCATTTTCATCTTGAAGATCTTCATGTGGAGATGAAGGTTGATTATCTGGAACCACTCTTGTAGACCTGAGGTTGATTTTTGGAGATTAGTTGTATGGGGGCCTCCACCCCTATGATGGTGTATTCCAATGAGGTTGTGGGGGAGCATATGGCTGAAATGATTGATTGGTAGGTTGGGAATGGTATTGAGGTGCAAAAGACCATGGAGAAGGTGTGGACCATGAAGGATGAGCAAGATGATAACAAGGGGGAATGATTGCATTCTGGTTAGGGTTGTAGTATGAATAGGATGCTCCTTGCATGCCTTTATGGTATGGTCGAGGTCCTTGAGGCCTCCTTTGGTTGATATAGCAGAGTTGTTTAGTCACACCATCAGTTCCTTAATATATAACTTTTAATCTAGGAAGAGAAGGGCACTTGTTTGTGGAGTGGTTCTCCTCACAGATCAAGCATATCTCTATAAGATTCAATGGAAATTCATTTCTAGGGTGCCTTCTAGTGCATATAGGGAAAAATATAGCTAAGGCTCTTTCTTCTTCCACATGCTTTCTCTTGATCTACATGGTATCCATTTTTAGAGCAAGGGTATGCAATATTGCACTCTTGAATTCTTCGAACATGTTCCCAATTCAACTTTTGATGGATGTGTTGGAGGAGGATGAAATGGCCAAAGCTTGACTAGACCTACCCTTCTTTCTGGCTACCCTAGAATGATTTTTGAAAATTGTCTTCATATCATCATAGGATAACTAGTAGATGTCCCCTCCCAACAACATGTTTAGGGTTTCTAGGAGATCTTCCCTGATCCCTCTAAGAAGGACTAGCTTGAGTGATTCAAGATCGAGGGTGCATATGGCCCTTTTGTAGTTGAGTCGGAACCTTTCCTCATAATCTTCCAAAGATTCATCATGTCCCAAGGTCATTCTAAATATTTCCTCTTTGGTATCTTTGGACCTGAAATAATCCTTGTACTTATTGTTGAAGGCATGTTGCATTTCAGCCCAAGTAGTGATGACGTCCCCTGGTAAACCCATGAAATAGCACAAGCTTGCATCTTTAAGGGTGGATAGGAACAATTTAAACTTCTGGCCGTCATAGGTATAATCATAAATTTTGCATATGACAACAAAATCAAACAAAAAGGTATCAGGGTCCTCTGAGGTTAAGCCATGGAAGTGAGGAAGGGCAGAGGGGCTTATTTTTTTCATCCTAGCATCTCCATTAGTTTCTCTGATGGGAAAATATCCCTCAGTTATGTTTTCATCTCCATTTCTGTTTTCAATTCCATTTATATTTTTAGCCATGGTGTAGGTTGGTGGAATGGTTTCTTATTCTTCTTCCCCAATAGGATATTAAAATATCTCTGGTTGTTTACCTAATGGGTCCTCTAGCTCATAGCCACTGAAGAAGAGGGAAGGCTGGCTATTAGATGTTATGGGGTATTTTGTAAAAAAATTTCCAAGTTGTCTCTACTCTTATGAGGCATGAAAGGAATTTGTTTTCTTCTTTTTTAGGTTTTTTTAGAACTACTTGTAAAATGGAAAGAAAGTAGGATTTGCAACTATTTGTTGAATGGAACTACTTGCATAATGGAAAGAAAGAAAAGATCAAAACTATCTGTTCAATGAAAAACAAAAAGGAAAGCAGGAATTGCATCTATTTACTGAATTTTAAATGGAAAGGAAAGAATAAATCACATCTACTTAGACACCTCCTTGGCAACGACACCAAAAATTGATGAGCTCCAATATTGCAACAAGTATGTTGCAACTCCTAGGGCTGCCAACTTTACTTCATCAACCCAGGGTTTGTACAAACTTGTAGGTGAAAATTTTGTAAACATAGTAGGTACAATGACCTATTCTTGTCACTTTTCAACTGGGGCGATAGACTACTAGGGTTTTTCAAACCAGTATTCTATTGACTAGATGGAGATTGACTACTAACAACAAATGGAAAACTATCTGTAATGTGTAAAGGAAATGTTTCCTATTCTAGGAAATGAAAATGTTGAATGGTAAAGTGATATGATGTGACATGAAGTTATCTAGCTAAGCATTTACACATTACTTGCAA